>RCUC01139672.1:0-42199 GCA_003697995.1 Taxidea taxus jeffersonii
AGGCTTGGTTGGGTTCTCCAAGGAACCGCTGTGAGGGTTAGGCTGAGACTGGCCTTGGCGGACAGGTAACTTGTTGTGAATACTGATCGTGATTTTTTGTTTCTTGGGATGTTCTGGAATCACTGATGGCCTGTTAACAGACCAGTTCTGAACAGAAGTCGAAGCATTAACGGAACCGGCCCGGCTGACACTGGAATTTCCACTAGGACTCGACATGGAACTGCTTGGTGCTTCTTTCAGTGGCCCGGTCCCATTTAAGTGAGGAGGATTCTGGAAGAAAGAAGACCCCAGGTGGTGAGAGCCCCAGGAACTGTCATAAAGAATCCAGTCTGGCTAGGGGCCCTTCCTGCTCATCTTCTTCTTCATTGGACTATCAAGTTTCCCACACCTAGAATCGCCTCCTCCTGTCTGCTTTGACCATAAACCTTCCATGGGTCCCTGTCTTCTGGTAAGTAATCAACAACTATTTCTGTCTGAAAACAAACCCCAGACCCAATTCTTTCTGCTCCGATCTGACAGAAATGAAGAGGCTCCCTTGGGCACAGAGTCACGTATGCTTTCTTGGCTGGGTTTCCCGGAAGCCTGTGGCCATACAGGCAGAAGGAAGTGCCAGCGAGGGGGGAGATGGGTGGCACGGGCAGACACAGACTGCGGCTTGGGGCACCGTCCCCTCCCTCCACATCCCCTCTGAGTCCTACTCCTGAGCTGCTCTGCTCCACACTCCTCCTATGCTGCTCCATCCCAGGGGGCAAACTGGTGGCCGCGGGCAAGACCGTAGTTCACGGAGGTGTTCTGCGTGGCCTTCACAGACTTTTGTCAGACACCTGAATTAGCTGCTATCTTACCATTTGAAGGCTTCCCATGAAGGAAAACAAAAAACCTTGAAAAAATCAGTATTCGCCAACCCTTCCACCCAGCACACGTGCTTCTAGCTAACCAGGGTGCTGGCCTCATTATTAAGCAGAGCCAAGGCAGGAGCCCATTACCTGCCCAGCTCCCAGAGGCACTGGACTTGTGACTCCGGCTACAACCCAAACACTATCCAATGTCCCTAAAATACAGCACACAACTAGACCATCTGCTGATTCAAAACAAATCACAAGTGGAAAGGCTGTAACAGCACTGTGGTGCGGGGTGGCAGGGGTTGCTTCCACACACCAATGGTGAACATAATCACTGCACCGGGCCAGCAGACGCCCGCGCCTCCCTCCTGGAGGTCTGTATGTCACGTGACACAGGCATCGGCCACCAGGGGGTGCATCTGAGCCGCTGGCCGGCAGACGGGACACACCACACTCAGGGCTCCATGGATACATTGAAAATAAACTTTCTGTGAGTCGCTTTCCTGTTTCTAGCATTCAAGAATCCCCAAATATTGGGGTGCCTGGATGGCCCAGTCATTAAGCATCTGCCTTCGGCTCAGGTCATGATTCCCGGGTCCTGGGATCGAGCCCCTGCATTAGGCTCCCTGCTCGGCAGGAAGCCTGCTTCTCCCTCTCCCACTCCCGCTGCTTGTATTCCCTCTCTCGCTCTATCTCTCTGTCAAATAAAATCTTAAGAAAAAGAGAAAAAAAAAGAATCCCCAAACATTAAGTCCACTCTGAATGAAAGTCCAAAGTGAGAGCTAAAATTTCTAGTGTTCAGGGAAGCTTTGGGGGGGCTCAGTCAGTTAAGCAGCTGCCTTCAGCTCATGTCATGATCCTGGGGTCCTCAGATCAAGGCCCACGTCTGGCTCCCTGCTCACTGGGGAATCTGCTTCTCCTCTTCCTTTGCTCTTGTGCTCTCTCACTTATGCTCTAGCGTTTAAATATACACATACCCTGACCTCTTTCTTGTTTGTTACATTCATACCCTGAGATATTCTGTATATTTGAAATATTTTATAATTAATGGCTTGTATCAACTTTTTTTTAAAAAAGATTTTATTTATTTATTTGACAGAGATCACAAGTAGGCAGAGAGGAAGGCAGAGAGAGAGATAGGGGGTAGCAGGCTCCCTGCTCAGGGAGCCTGATGTGGGGCTCGATCCCAGGACCCTGAGATCATGACCTGAGCCGAAGGCAGAGGCGTAACCCACTGAGCCACCCAGGCGCCCCTTGTATAAACTTTTTTGACAAGGCGTTCAGTTGTACGAGGACACAGCGGCTCCTGCAGTGCTAACCAGAGGCTCTGAACAATACCCAAGTTACCACAGAGATTACATCCCACCTCTGGAATGTTACCTTTATCATGTGAGAGGGGAGCTGTGGTCCGATAAACCCTGAAGCAGCCTGTTTGTTGCTGACGACGCGCTGGCTGATCACAGGTCGGGGCGAGGACTGGCCGGGGCTATGAGCGGAATGAGTGAGTTCACCTCCATTTTTCACATCGTGGGACCTGGGGACAGAGGGGGACAGCAGTTAAGGCTTCATAGGGCACGTCCTTAGGAGAGATTCAACTGTAGCCCCCCAGGGACCAGATCGAGAAGCTGCAGTGCACGGAGCTTCGCACGGGATCCCCTCTGGGTCAAGGTAAGTGGCAGGTGCCCCACGGGGAGGCACACAGGTAACCGTGCAAGTGGCATTTTTGATTGTTCCAGATGCCGCTACCTGAAAGCACTTCTTTTCTGTTTACTTATATTTTTCTAATTATAAGTACATGCTCTTATAGGAAGTCTGTATCCAGAAGTTAAACACACAAACACTATGCCTCATCACACCCATGAAGGCTTCTACTGTTCAGATTTACTGGAATATCCTCCAGGCTCTAGCCTATACTGTTTATTTCAATTCCACTGTGAAAGATTTCAAACTGCTTTTGCTCCATATATACAGAGCACTCTCTTGTATCATTTAGGGAAAAAAAGGGTCTTTATAAAATCATTTTTAACAGCTGCATAATAGTCCAACACATGGATATGCTACAATGTACACACTCATTTTCCTAATACTGGAAACTTTAGGATGTTCTTGATTTTCAGCTATTATACATGAATACCTTAGAGCACACATCAGAGTTTTTCTAAGACCACACATTTCCAGAAATGGAATTAGCAAGTCGGAGTGTGCAGCAGCAACAGGGAGTAGTGAACCGGTGCCCAGACAGGCCTGGCCCAGGAACGTGACTAGCTGCCTACGCTCAGCGGTTGAGAGGCGACCACACCCAGGTCCTCAGAGGCCCCTTCCTGAGGCCTCCACACCCTGCCTCCCTGGCCCCAGGCCTCTACCATGTGTTGCCAGCAGCAGCCCACCCTCCTCCACCATCACTGGGCCCCTTCTCTGCGGGCTTCACTATCAGCTGGCCATGGGGCTGAAAGCTAAATCCTACTCCTAATCCACACCCAAAAACTACCTCCCTTACTCTGCTGGCCCCAGTAAGCTGGTATTTCAAAAATAACCAAATACGGAATTTAAATATGCTGCTGAGATGAAGAGAAAGGACTTAAAAGAAAATGTGAAAATCCATTTTCCTGATGGTACCTGATATAAAAGAGAACGTAAGCTTGCTGACTGAGTACCGATCTAATATCACTGGTAGATACGATGGAGTCATTCATTTGGTACCAGAGGCCATTGCTCGCCTGCAAGAGAGGCAACAAAAGAGAAATTAGATATGATCAGATGAAGATGGAACACCAAACAGGAATGTAAGAAAAATGGGCCTTCGTGTTTTCATTGGCAAAGCCCCACCTTGCCCCCCAAGAGCCAGTGCTACCTTAGAGGCTATTTTAAGACAGCAAAACCCGCACAGCTTACTTTGATGTAGCAGAAGTAGTGGCCGGCGTGGCAGTTAAAGCCCGTGTGCACCAGCACTGCATACAGAACATAGATAATCGGCTCTCCATTCGGCTGAGACATGTATGGTCGGATATCAAGGTATTCAGGATATTTCACATCCTACACAGAAACGGGGAGAGAATCAGGAATGTCGCTTCTGAAGGCCCACATCATTCTGCATATCCCCACGGAGAGCCGCGCGCCGCCGGGCTCTGTGCCCTCAGATGTTCCAGCAGAAACCTAACATGCTGAACCACACTTCAAAAGGCACAATCAGCCCGGAGCCACCCTGAGCCCGCAAGTCCTTTATGCACTCCCACTTTTCTCTTCCTAATTTCCCTGAAGCAGATGAGGCTCTGCATTAAGCAAACGCTCTGAATCGGCCACGGGACACGATGGAACGCTAATTCTGGACGTCGGTCACACATGGCTTTACTACTTTGGGAAGGGATTGTTTAGATCTCTTGCATACTACTGATTTCTGATACATCCAGTCTTCGGGAAGTGGAAAGAAAATATGAAAATTCAGTGTGCTACCCTGAGAAAACCTCAACAAAGAAAGCCAACTCTGACAAAAGGGTGTGAGATCCAGCGGGGCCATCCTCTTTGGATTGCGAGTGACACCGGCTCTCCCTGTGTCCCCACTTTCCCTGACCATGACGCCCAAGTGCAGACCACAGTTACCAGTTTCGTTGTTACAGAGTCCAACCAGCTAAAGGACAGAGAAACTGCAGTCAGGAACGCACACAGCACACTATACCAGCTCAATGCTCAGACACGTTTCTCCCCACTAAGTACTAGAACAACCCAGGAAATCAAGGTAACAAACTGTTCAGTTAGGTCGTGTATAGTTACTGACACATAAGCCTTGAAAAAGACCACATAAAATGTTATTAATACTATCTACCTACCTTAGCAATTTTTCCACCAGTAAAATTTGCAAAACGTTTCAGAGAAAGTGTAAGAACATTAGAGGATCTGTGTATAGTGAACCTCTTTGAAGCTGGAACCATCTTTTTACACCTTGAAATAAACAGAAACAAAGGATTAAGAAGATGTGTGTTGTGTATGTATATATGTATTTTTTAAGTCTTTCCCTTGTTATTTTTCCAAAACATTTCTCACCAAACCAAAAGAAAGCTACTAGCTAATAAACACCACCCCTCCTCTCAACCAACAGTGAAAACACTAAAATTCATGACAGGGGGGGAGATTGCTCAATTAGCATGAAAGAAAAAAGGAAGCTAGGACAGATTCTGAGAAGCCCCATAGTCACTGATAATGTTAAAATTAGGTTAATACAGGGACGCCTGGGTGGCTCAGTTGGTTAAACGGCTGCCTTCGGCTCAGGTCATGATCCCGGCGTCCTGGGATCGAGTCCCGCATCGGGCTCCTTGCTCGGCGGGGAGCCTGCTTCTCCCTCTGCCTCTGCCTGCCACTCTGTCTGCCTGTGCTCACTCTCTCTCTCTCTAACAAATAAATAAATAAAATCTATTAAAAAAAATTGTTAAAAAAATTAGGTTAATACAGAATTCTCTCCACTCAAACTGAACATCTGTGGAACTTAGAATAGGAAAAGTGCCTGTGGTTGTGGGGAGCTTTCCCCCCAAGACATGACTATTTGGTAACAATCACCCATAGTACCAGCTTCTAAAAAAATGAAAATATACTGAAACATGTGAAACAGGACTTTCTTCAAATAGAGGCTCTCTTGACTTCACAGGGAAACATAGCCATGAATCACCAGCACTGGATGTTTCCAGCAGCTACCACCCCGACCCCTGGGTGAGAAGCAGAGGAGAGCAAGAGCTCTCAGAGAAGGCGAGCCCCCCTCCATCGGCCCCTCTCCTAACAAGGAGTCCACAAAGGCGCTGCTCACCACAGAGGCATCAGCCGGGCGGCGCAAGGCCGAGCAGCTGCCGTGGACCGCCCCCCTGCAAACCTGCCCAGTCCCGGGGCACCGAACCTCCCTGGGGCAGAGGTGCACGTAGACACGGAGTGCTCTGGCCCTGGGAGCACGGAGACCCGATATCCTCCCAGACAGCACAGAGGCTAACAGGGGTCTCCCATCCCCGCCGCCACACCCGCGTACTTGCTGCACTTGTAAGAGTTTTCCCCATCGAGCTGCTCCGGCTTCACAAACTGCTCCAACGCCTTGTTCACACTCTGAGCGGCCTGGGAAGAGAAGAACAGCATCAGCACACGGGACCTCTCACCGCCACTCGACAGAAGAAAGGAAAAACACTACTCAGAGGTCTAAAAGCCAATGTGAATTTTTATGTAGAAATTTCTCTTTTATTAGACGCTGACTTTTTTTTTTTTTAAAGATTTATTTATTTATTTGACAGACAGAAATCACAAGTAGGCAGAGAGGCAGAGAGAGGAGGAAGCAGGCTGTCCGCAGAGCAGAGAGCCCGATGCGGGGCTCGATCCCACGACCCTGGGATCATGACCCAAGCCAAAGGCAGCGGCTTTAACCCACTGAGCCACCCAGGTGCCCCTAGACGTTGACTTTTATACGTGTACTCATCCCATGATTTTCCGTTAAACACTGTGCACATCAAAGTGAACGATGTGTAAAGAAGCTGCTTGCTGCAGCGTTATCCCAAAGACCATAAAACGGGAAAAAAAACCAACGCGCACCAGCAAGGAAGAGGGCCTGTGCATGGTGGTGCCCGCGCTCAGGGGGCCGCGGCACCCCTGAGACACATGCCCCCAGAGAGGCCGCCAGGCAGAAGTACGTGAAGGTGGCCAGTGGCCAAACAGGCCTAAGGTGCAATCGTGTTGTTAGAAGCAGTAAATAACAGGTTCTGGAACAGTTTATGTCAGATTGTTAAGGGTTCATCCTGAGGGACGGGACCCTCTACACATCTGCAACGTTCCTCATTTCCATCCTAAGCACATACTACATTTGTAATCAGAAAAATAAGAGCTTAATAGAAAATAGGAGCTTAGAAAATGCAAGAAACAAAAGAGTTTCTAAACAGTGACAATCATCTAAATTAAGCTCATGCAGGCAACAAATTCTGATTTTATCACAATCAAGTGAAAAGTCAAAGGGCAAGAAAAGTCCCTTCACTCCCTGCTACAAATCTTAACATTATTTCCTCTAAATACAGTCTTGGCATACGAAGAGTTTCAATTTGTATTCTCTAGTAAGTGCAGTCGAAGTTATAAATGAACCACAGATAGAGTCACACAAAATCTGTCTTTTTTTAACCTCGCTGCCACAACTAGCAAACGTACCTTTATCTCCAACGTTATATCGAGATATGGGTCAAATGTATCCGAAACACCTTTGCAGTTTAAACACTTGACTGAAATGAAAATAAAATGCAAAGAATAAGCAAAGTGTAACCCTTATGGCGATACCAATTGCTGACACAAAAGAACACAAAAATATTTTCAAATACAAAATGTAAAGTGCATCTTTCAGACTGGACAAGAGTGTTAACAGGACCCACAGTGGGAGCCAAGCTGTTGTGAGTGCAGCCCCCAGGCGCCGCCGGCTGGGATGTGAACGGGTCTAACCTCTTGGAAGGACGATGTGGAGTATCGGAATTTACAACACACACACCACCCTTCAATGCAGAAATTCTAATAACTAAGAACTCATCCTCCTTAGACACTTCTCCGTGAACAGAAAGGCACTGTAGAAGGATGTTCCATGAATGACTAATGGTAGTAACACCGAAGAATTACAGCTTCGATATCCATTGTTAGGGGACTAAATGGAATTCTACTTCAGCCGTGAGAGACCGTGTTACCTGCATATACCGAGATGTAAAGAGATTTCTCACATTAAGAGAAAAAGGAAAGAGATCCATCTAACACACTCCCAGTCTGCTCGTGCACAGAAAAGTACTGGAAGGCTTTACTCTAAACTGGGGGGATGGGAGACACACCGTCCGTTGCTAACCCTTTCCTACTGCACTTCTTTAACTACATGCATGTACCTCTTTAGCAAACTTAAATAGAACTTTACCTCTCGATCTTAGGTATCCTCCAAATATCTGACAAACGAGGGTGGTAGCCTGGGTGTGTCTGTCTAATCTGAAAAATAAACAGTGACATGAGACAAGAGTTCTAGAGTAATTACAGATGCTGTGACCGAATTTTAAAAGCATGGACATCTCTAAAAGAACAAGAATTCTAATAGGAAGCCACGAAATAAAAAGGGACCAGTAGGCATGGCAGCAGAGAGTCATCTCACCTGGACCAAAGCACAGGGAGGGTTTGGGGAGAGGCAGAAAGAGACAGGACAGTACTGAGAAGGGAGCGGACACTGAGGCAGGAATTTGGCCAGGCAGCGAGCAGCAAGGCAGTGACACTGGATGTGTGGACCAGTGCTGAAGGCCAGGGAGCGCAGGGCGTTCTCCTCTGCTCTGGGGTCCGTCATCCAAGTGAGCAGAGCCCAGCCAAAGCAGCGACAGCGACGGTGGCAGTGAAACAGGAGATCCACCAGGTGTTCTCGGGAAATGCAAGTGGGCTAGGACTTGGTGTCTAGTTGTACTTGCAATCTTCCCCCTGAGTCTACATTTAGATTTTAAGGAAAAGATGCAGGGAACACACAAAGATTTCAGAGGCTGGAGAGCAGAAAACATGCTGGGCACAACCAGAAAGGAAAAGTGGATAGTTTTAGATCTGCAAAGGGATGCTGATGCTGAGAAACTGAGTAATGGCAAAATCAACCCCCAATTCCTGACTTCCGTAGTTAAATCCACGTTGCTATAGTAAGCATACCCTTAAAATGTTTCCATCATTTCAAAATGATGGCAATCGCTTAAGAGGCAGAGGCAGTGCAAAGTCAAAGGGAAGCAAACAGAGAGCTCCGTACATTCCCGTAAAAGGCACAACTGAACTCCAGGAAGCCAGTGATGCCAAGGGAAGAAGTGACCGAAGCTTTGTTGTACTCACTTATTGCTGCCGTTCAAGCACGCTTTTTGCATAGCATCAACAGTGTACTGAAGGAATTCGTGGGCATCTTCTTGGTTTCCAAAGCGGAAGTGCCTAGCTATACCTGTGAAGTTTCAGTAAAGACAAAGTTTCATCTTCACATAGGATACGCCCAGCTGTACCCCCCAGACGTTCCACCTAACGGCCACCTGTCAGTTAGGAAGCAACTAACCATCTCATGAGGATGCAGCACTCACACGCACTACCCTGAGGACAGCAAGGCCCACGCCCGCAGACCATTACAATACACACGGGCTAGAGCTGCTGAGAGCCCAGAGGCTCCAGGTCTGCAGCTAACAAAACTATACTTGAATAAATTCAACTTCAGCTGCATTGTCTCAAAACTTTGTTCAAAATGTTACATTTGTTCGAAACGAGATGTTAGTGCATCCGATCTTAAATTCAGTGCCAGGTGTCCCTAAGAGACTCCACAGCAAACATAAATGTCTGAGTGCATCTTGGTTCTGTCTCAACAACCCACAGAACACACTGTGTCCTCAGGATCTCTGGAGCCTTGTTTCTTTCTTTCTTCCTTTCTTTTTTTTTAAAAAGAGATTTTATTTATTTATTTGAGACAGAGACAGAGACAGAGAGAAAGCATGAGAGGGGAGAAGGTCAGAGGGAGAAGCAGACTCCCCATGAAGCTGGGAGCCAGATGAAGGACTTGATCCCAGGACTCTGGGATCATGACCTGAGCCCAAGGCAGTCGATTAACCAGCCGAGCCACCCAGGTGCCGAGCAGCCTTGTTTCTAATGGACTAAAGGGCTACAAGACAAAATGACAATAAAAATCAAGTGTCTAGACAATGTCACACTAAAACATGAATAGACCAATTTCTATACATGAATATACAGAAACATATATTAGCTTGAGTCATATGAAACTGCCAGGATTCTGCCAGTTCTGCCTAAAAAATGGCAATCTTGTGCTCCCGCCACGTGTACAGGGCTTATGTGAGCTCGTGAATATACATGCACACAAAGAGCAATGGCCTTTTCTTAAAGTCTAGGTTTAAAAATAATTAATCATTCTTTATATATACAAAATTAAACAAACAAAATTTCCCCTGGCTGAAATTCTGCCAGGATCCAAAACTGTTTAAAAAAATGATTTGGGGCGCCTGGGTGGCTCAGTAGGTTAAAGCTGCTGCCTTCAGCTCAGGTCATGATCCCAGCGTCCTGGGATGGAGCCCCACATCGGGCTCTCTGCTCGGCGGGGAGCCTGCTCCCCCCTCCCCGCCCGCCTCTCTGCCTACTTGTGATCTCTGTCAAATAAATAAATAAAATCTTAAAAAAAAAAAAAGTTTGTGTTGGGAAGCCTGGGGGGCTCAGTAGGTTAAGAGTCTGCCTTTGGCTCAGGTCATGATCCCAGGGTCCTGGGATCAAGTTCTGCATCGAGTTCTGAGCAGGGAGCCTGCTTCTCTCTCTGCCTGCTGCTCCCCCTGCTTGTGCTTGTTCTCTCTCTTGGACAAATAAATAAATAAAGTCTTTAAAAAAAAATGTGTGTGTTGTCTCCTCTGACCTGTTAATATTGCTGAGGGCCAATAGAACACCTCTTAATCTTCGGCAGCTTTTTAGGCAAAAGGATTACAGATTGTCGCTGTATAATTACCCAGCCCTGTAATTACCCCACTAGATTCCAGATTAACAATTAGGGTTTCTTGGGCGCCTGGGTGGCTCAGTGGGTTGGGCCGCTGCCTTCGGCTCAGGTCATGATCCCAGGGTCCTGGGATCGAGTCCCACATCGGGCTCTCTGCTTAGCAGGGAGCCTGCTTCTCCCCTCCCCTCTCTGCCTGCCTCTCTGCCTACTTGTGTAATCTCTGTCAAATAAATAAATAAATAAATAAATAAAAACCAAAAAAACAATTAGGGTTTCTTTTTTATTTGCACACATTTTTTCCTTCTAACTCAATTAAGATGATGTAAAAGTTTATTACAAAAACACACAGAGAGTGCATTAAAGCAGTTCACATACCCTATCGGGGTCATTATAATGCAAAAGAAAATTTTCAAGTCATTTAAAAATGAAATAGAAAAAGTGAAATTTATCCACAGATTTGCTGTTATGAGTTTAAATATTGCTTTAAGAGTATAATTAATTTTAATTTGATAATACCTGATGCTATACATAGCATAATACTCATTCACTGAATTAAAACCAATTCAAAACTATTTAAAGAAACCTGTGGGACATGGGGTGCCTGGTGGCTCAGTGGGTTAAGCCTCTGCCTTCAGCCCATGTCATGATATTGGGGTCCTGGGATCAAGCACCACACTGGGCTCTCTGCTCAGCAGGGAGCCTGCTTTGCTTCATCTCTCACTGCCTGCCTCTCTGCCTACTTGTGATCTCTGTCTCTGTCAAATAAATAAAATCTTAAAAAAAAAAAGAAAAGAAATGAAACCTGTGGGACAATATTATAATATAACTCAGCACAGTAATCCAAGTATGGGGGGGGGATCATTGTAAAATTATCAACGATTTTATTGACAAAGTGAGTTTTTAAAATTTTTAAATTTGTGGGGTGCCTGGGTGCTCTGTCAGTTGAATGTCTGACTCCTGATCTTGGCTCAGGTCTTGCTCTCACAGTCTTGAGTTTGAGCCCCATGTTTGGCTCCACACTGGGTGTGGAGCCTACTTAAAAAAAAATTTAATTTGATTACACTGTCATCTTTTGTGGTTTCAAAGTGTGTTTCTATACTAAATACTAAATATTTAGTATTCTAAATTCTATACTAAATACTTAAGACTTGTTACTAATTAAACCCATACCCACATATGATAAAACATGTTTGTTTTCCGTAATACACCAGGAGCTCATCTTTTACCAGTTAGGCCATTAAGACCAATTACCTAATAAATACTAACATAAACTACTACAGTTGATACTTACGCCGCATCTCATTAATGACAAACATCGGCTTAATAACATCCCCAGGATTACTGAGTGCCTGGGTGATATGTGCTTGCATCGTACACATCATACAAAATCCTTCTGCATGACCTGAAAGATAAGACCACAATCCACCAAATTAGCAAAATAGAACTCCATACAGACATCACAGAATATTTTAAATAAGGACCCCACGCCTGAAGTGAAGGAACAACAGCTACAGCGGGTCACGCCTTGAGCTACATACTTTCATTCATTCTCATTTAATTCTCCAACAAACCCAAGTGATAAGTATGTACTGGTTCAATTTTATAAGAGAATAAACTGAGGCTCAGAGAGTCAAAATTTTGCCCAAAGTCAAATAGTATTAAGTGGAAGACACAAACTGGACTCAAATATCTTCTTCATATTCAAAGCCTGTGCTCTTAACTACTCTTTATACTGGAAAAAGTAGTTTTCTCCTATACTAGCATTTGTCTCAAATAGTTAAAAAAAAAAAATGTCACTATACAAGAGTCTGAAAGCCTCTCCATATATATTCTGGTCTTGTTAGCCACATATGGGGTCTCTGCTGCATATTCTTTTCTTCTTCCCTTTTACAACTTTAAAGAAATGTGAAAAACATTCTTAGCTCATGACTAACTGGTTCTACTGGTATCCTGTGAGCAGAGGCCACAAATGCCGCTAAACATCCTCAAGAAGCCCAGGCCAGCCCCCACAACAAAGCATTATCTGGCTCTAAACATCAATAGTGCTGAAATTGAGAAACTCTGCTTAAACTAAAGGCCGCTCAGAACCTGCCTAACAAAGCTTTAAAAGCCTTGAAAGGCTCAAACCATTTCCAAATGATATAACTGTGTCCCAGAATAAAGCTCAAAAATATTTATAGGGATTTAAAAAAAAACCCTCCAGCACCCCAAAACATAAAGTTCTAATCAAAGACCACAAGGCATACAAAGATGCAGGAATGACCAACAACAAGGAGAAAACAAATAGAAACAGACCCAGAAATGGCACAAATAATAGAATCAAAAGACAATGACATTAAAAAAAGACATTGTACATATAATCAATCACATGTTTAAGGAGCTAGAAGAGAACAAGAGCATGTTAGGGACAGTCATGGAAACAGAGTCAAACGTATTTTACAGGTGAAAAGTAGAATCTCTGAGATGAAAAACACACCAGGCAAGATTAACGATAGATTAGACAGAAGGGGAGAAAAGATCAGTGAACTTGAAGACTTAGCAACAGAAATCTTCCATAATGAACCATACACACACAAACTCAAAACAACAACAACAACAACAGATATGCTTATCAGTGAGCAGCGGGACTCCAAGTTAGTCCCTAAACACACACGTAATAGGAGTCTGAAGGAACAGGACAAATATCTCAGGAAATAATGACTGTGTACAGAGAGCACAAGGGAGACTTTTACGGCGATTCTACAGTTTTGTGTCCTGAGGAGGTGGTGGTGTGCGTGAATCTAGACCTGTGTTAAAATTCATAGAACTATACACCAGAAAAGGTTAATAATGGTGCTCCAATTACAAACATAAAAGTTTTTTTAATGACCAGAAGCCACACAAATTTGAAACAGTTTATTTACAGATCTAAGAACCTCAACAAATCCCAAACAGAATACAAGCGATAACTACACAAAGAATCACTCAGTCAGACTGCTGAGAACAGTGATAAAGAGAGCATCATAAAACCAGTAAGTAAGGGCGCCTGAGTGGCTCAGTGGGTTAAGCCTCTGCCTTCGGCTCAGGTCATGATCTCAGGGTCCTGGGATCGAGTCCCACATCGGGCTCTCTGCTCAGCGGGGAGCCTGCTTCCTCCTCTCTCTCTCTCTGCCTGCCTCTCTGTCTGCTTGTGATCTCTGTCAAATAAATAAATAAAATCTTTTAAAAAAAAAAGCAGGGACGCCTGGGTGGCTCAGTTGGTTAAGCGGCTGCCTTCGGCTCAGGGCATGATCCCAGCGTCCTGGGATCGAGTCCCACATCGGGCTCCTTGCTCAGCGGGGAGCCTGCTTCTCCCTCTGCCTCTGCCTGCCTCTCTGTCTGCCTGTGCTCGCTCTCTAACAAATAAATAAATAAAATCTTTAAAAAAAAAAAAAACATATACATAGAAACAAAGGTAAAACTGACAACAGACTTCTTGTCAGAAACAACACAAGACAATGCAGTCACATCTTTGGGGTGTTAGAATAAAAATGTCAACACAGAGTTCCATACCCCATAAAAACATCTTTCAAAAACAAAGACAAGACTTTCACATCTGGGAAGATGATGTAGAAGTTCCTTTCCTTATTCTTTCCACTAAGTAAAAAAGCCCTGGACACCATATATAAAGCAAACATAAGAAAGCTGTGCAAAATAGAGTAAAAGAGAACCCAACAACTCTGGAACCCAAGGAATGACACTGTGGTGAGTTCCCTGGGTTTTCTTTGTGCCTCATATAGTCCAGAGCCAAAGAAGCCAGCAACCTGGAAACACCAAACAGAACAAAGCCCCAGTGAAAGCCTGCCCTCTCTAGCCAAAAGACCAAGAAAAGGGAACATGGCAAGACAGAAAACTTTTAGATAGTAATTCTCTATACCACTGGCCACAAGCTTCAGAAAAACTATGTCCCACCCCCCTGACCCCTAGGTCAGCAAAGGCCAACCGGGCAGCCTAAACTTCTGCTTGCCAGGCTGTAATGAGGCATACCAAGCCACCTAGTAGAGCAGTGTTAGAGAAGATGGATTAGGAGGTAGAACTTTCACCACACTGGATGGTAACAAACCACACATCCCATCCCACAGTGAAGATCAAGTCAGGAGCCTGGACTTCTACCCCACCGCCTGGTAGTAAAGACAACTCCCCCCAATTCTCCACTGGGGTAATTTCAGAATCAGGACTTTCACCATCACCCTGTAGTACAAAGCCACTTCGGTATCAGTGGAGACTAGATGGAGAGCAGGAATGAGGAGCCCCAATCCCCTGCCCCATCCTATGACTGTCAATGGAGACTGAGGAGGGAAGCTGGAACTAATACAATTTCCTCTGCCAAAGCGATATCACAGAAAGCCAGCTGAAAAAATCATTAGATAATATCCACATAAAATTGCTAACACTAAAATACCCAGGTTTCAACTGAAAATCACTCATCACACCAAGAACCAAGAATTTCTCAACTGGTTGAAAAAAGATAATAGAGGCCAACAAAAGGGGCACCTGGGTGGTTCAGTGGGTTAAGCCTCTGCTGTTGGCTCAGGTCATGATCTCGGGATCCTGAAATCGAGTCCCGCATCAGGCTCTCTGCCCAGCGGGGAGCCTGCTTCCCCCTCTCTCTCACCTCTGCCTGCCTCTCTACTTGTGATCTCTGTCAAGTAAATAAATAAAATCTTTAAAAAAAAAAAAAAAAAGAGGGAGAGAGAGGCCAACACTAAGATGACAGAGATGTTAAAATTATCTAACAAAAAATTTAAAAAACCATGATAAAAATGGCTCAACAGATAGTTATGAACGCACTAGAAACAAATGAAAAATATAGAGAGACTCAACAAAGAAACAGGAGATATAAAGAACCAAATGGGAACACTAGAAATAAAAAATATAATAATCAAAATAAGCTCACTGCATAAGCTAGACAGAAGAATAAAGATTACAGAAGAAAGGCACAGTAAACATGAAGACAGAACAACAGAAATTACGTACCCTGAACAACAGAGAGAAAACAGAGGGAAAATGAACAGGGCACCAGGGACCTTTGGGACTCTAACAAAACATCTAGCACACCTGTCAGTAGAGTCCCAGAAGGAAAGGAGAGACTAAGCTGGGCAGAAAAAGTACTGGAAGAAATTAAGGCTGAAAATTTCCCAAATTTGGGGAAAGTCGTCTCTATAGATTCAAGGAGCTGAGCAAAACTCAAACAGAAAAAAAGAAATCTATGCCAAAGTACATAATAATTAAACTTCTGAAAACTAAAGACAGAAAAAAAAATCCTGAAAGCAGCTAAAGCAAAATAATACCTTACTTATAAAAGTATATGAAATAAAGAAAAGAAAAAACGAGAGAAGATTTCAGATCAAAAACCATGGAGGCCAGAGGAAGTGGCAAAACAGTTTTCAAGGTCTGAAAGAAAAAGACTGTCAAGCCAGAATCCTATGCACAGTGGAAATACTCTTCAGGAATGAAGGCAAAATCAAGACCTCCTCAGATGAAGCAAAACTGAGAAAATTTGTCACCAGTAGACATACCCTAAAAGAATGACTAAGGGAAGTTATCTCAACAAGAAGGAAATGATTTGTGGGGCGCCTGGGTGGCTCAGTGGGTTAAAGCCTCTGCCTTCAGCTCAGGTCGTAGTCCCAGGGTCCTGGGATCGAGCCCTGCATCAGGCTCTCTGTTTGGCAAGGAGCCTGCTTCCTCCTCTCTGTCTACCTGCCTCTCTGCTTACTTGTGATCTTTGTCTGTCAAATAAATAAATCTTAAAAAAAAAAATAAAAAGAAAGAAATGATTTGTTTTATAAAGAAACCCTAGGGGCACCTGGGTGGCTCAGTCAGTTAGGCATCTGTCTTCAGCTCAGGGCATGATGCCAGGGTCCTGGGATTGAACCCCGCTTCTCCCTCTCACACTCCCCTTGCTTGTGTTCCCTGTCTCTCTCATTCCTTCAAATAAATAAATAAACAAAATCTTGAAAGAAAGAAAGAAACCCTAGAACACAAAAAAGAAGAAAAGGGGCGCCTGAGTGGCTCAGTCAGTTGAGCATCAGACTCTTAGTTTTAGCTCAGGTTGTGATCTTGGGGTCGTGGGATTGAGCCCCACGTCAGGCTCCACACTAGTGTGGAGTCTGCTCACCCCTCTCCCTCTCCCCCACTTGCACTCTCTATAAAATAAGTAAATAAAATCTTAAAAAAAAAAAAAAAAGGAAAAGAAAAGAAACCAGACTTAAGTCCTGATCTGCTGAATTTGCTAATACACCAATTAAAAACCCATATTAACAATGTAGACTGAAAACATGACTCAACCATATAATATCTAAAAGAAACTCATTGCAAATGTTAACAGTATAGGCAGGCTGAAAGAAGGATGAGAAAAGATATGTCATGAAAACATTAATTTCAAAGAAAGTAAAAACAGCTACATTAATAGCAGATAAAGCACACTTCAGAAGAAAGCAAGCTACCAGACATAGGGACATTATCAAAAATCCATATATAGATATTGATAGTTATCTTGCTGTATTCAAGGAACGAGGCAAGCCTAGGGTCCTCCCACTTGGCCGCCATCTTTTCTTCTCTCCTCTGATGTGTAATTATTTTGGTATTTTGTTTCATTTGTAATATTTATTAAGGGTTTTTACATATCCATGATATGTGTGTGTGTGTGTGTGTTTGTGTAGCAATACTAAACGTGTTTGTACCAAACAACAAAGCTGCAATATACATAAACCAAATTCTAACAGAACTAAAAACAGACATAGAGAAATCCACAATTACAGCTGGGAACCCCAACACCCTTCTGTCAATAAATGAAGAACCAGAAAATCAACAAGGGTACAGAACTGAGCAATATCATCAGCCCATGGGATATGGGCAATTTATAGAACACTTCACACAACAGTGGAATACAAATTCATTTCAAACATTTGTGGAACATACACTAAGATAGACCATATCCTGGCCCACAAAACAAACGTCAAAAAATTTAAGAGAATTGAAATAATAAAAGATGTGTTTTCTACCTCACTGGAATCATAGTAGAGATTAGAGAGAGATAACAAGAAAAACAATAAACACCTGGAAACTAAGTAACATGCTTCTATATAATCCATGGATCAAAGAATAAGTCTCAAGGGAAATTAAAAAATGCACTGAACTGAATGAAAATGAAAAGACAACATATTAAAAATGTGAAGACACAGCTAAAGAAGTGCTGAAAGAGAAATTTACAGCAATTACCAATATCAGAAACAAAACCAAGGATAACAATACAGACCCTGCAGATACCAAAAATTGAATTTGTAATTCAAAAACTCACAAAAAAGAAATCTCCAGGCCAATATAGTTTCACTGATAAATTCTACCAAATGTTTAAATAAGAATTTTCATCAATACTATACTATCTCTTCAAAAACACAGAAAAGGAATTAATATATCCCAAATTCATTTTGTAAAACTATTACCCTGATACCAAACAAAAATGGTATAAAACCAGAAAATTATAGACAAACATCTCTCATGGATATGCAAAAACCTTTAATAAATATTCAAATAAAACTCAACAAGATACAAAAATAATTACAGATTAGAGGAGAGAAGAAAAGATGGGGGCCAAGCAGGAGGGGCCTAGGCTCACCTCGTTCCTTGAATACAAGAAGATAACTATCAAATCATCCTAAATATCCTAGAATCGATCTG
Source organism: Taxidea taxus jeffersonii (assembly GCA_003697995.1). Taxonomy (NCBI): domain Eukaryota; kingdom Metazoa; phylum Chordata; class Mammalia; order Carnivora; family Mustelidae; genus Taxidea; species Taxidea taxus. The sequence continues at coordinate 18,010 of RCUC01139672.1, forward strand.
AGGACTGGCAGAACACCACAACTGAAGGTACAGAAGAGGCCAAATGAAGACGACAGGAAGTGCAAGAGATACAGACTGGAAGAGAAAATGTGGCAGCTGTAGTGGGGAGGGAGCTGCAGTCACAGAGAAGGGTGCAAGACAAACTAGCACACAGGCCAGCGCACAGGGAAGATGAATCCCCATAGCAACTGGCTTGGAAAGTGGCAGGGTCCAAATTTCATGAGTTCTTACAATCAGGAGGAGTACTTAAAGCCTGAAGTTTTAAAGGTCGGAGTGTTTGGCTCTGGTAGAGCTCAGAAGGCACTGGCGTTGCTCTTGGGAAAACAGCAGGGCAAACAGCCTGCACACACACAGCATAGAAACAGCCATCTGAAGAGGAGCTAGGGCACACAGTGGGGAGGTTAGCTGCTCATCTCAAAGAGTGTTCCAAAGAAACAGCATTCATGCAGAGACCCCCCTGAGAAACAAAGGAACTGGCTGGTGCCATTTCCCTCTCCCAACCTCAGCATAGACACAGAGCCACCTGTGGGAACCAGTGCAGCACCAACAACGCCAAGCTCCCCTGGGCTCTGGAACCACCATTCTCAGTCACACTTGCCTCAGTCCCGCTACAGCAGGTGCTTCCCCAAGAAGACTGGCCCCAAACCCCTGCCAACACCTGTCTCCCCACAGGACGTTTTACGAGGCCTTGGTTCCATGCAGCAGCAGTAACAGGTCTCATTTTACTAGCAGACGAGAGCACAGCTAGTTAAAAGTCGCCACAGTCAAGCCAGGACCAAACACTGCCCAACACAGGCAAAGAAAGCCTCTGTAGACAACTGGATGAAAAATAAAGGGACTAAAGTACAACAGCAGAGTGCACGTAGCACACACTGGATACATCCCAGAAGCACCAGGCCTTGGGGACCAGAAGCCACTACACTGCAGGGCACAGGCACTACAAGACCTCTTCTTCATAAAGCTTACCCTCTAGAACTGGGAGCCATAAGTGACTTTCCTAACACACAGAAACAGGCACAGAGACAAAATGAGAAGACAGAGGAATTTATATCATATGAAAGAAGAGGAAGGCCATAGGCCAGAGATCTAAGCAAAATAGTTCTAAGTAACATGGCTGATGGAGAATTTAAAGCAATGATCTTAAGCATACTCACTGGATTTGAAAAAAGAGTGGAGGACATCAGTGAGACATTATCTCTATTAACATAGAGATAAGGAATAAAAGCAGAGATGCAGGACTCAATAAATGAAATGAGAAACACACTCAATGGAATGAACAGCAGGCTAGAAGAAGCAGGTGAACAAATTAATGGCCTAGAAGACGGAGTAATGGAAAGTAATCAAGCTGAACAAAAGAGAGAAGAAAGAATTATCCAAAACAGGAATAGACTTCGAGAACTCGGTGACTCCATCAAACATAGTAACATTCATATTACAGGGATCCCAGAAGAAGGAGAGAGAGAAAAGGGGGCAGAGAACTTATATGAAGAAATGATAGCTGAACACTTCCCTAATCTGGGGAAGTAAACAGAGATCTAGGAGGCATATAGAGCCCCCAACAAAATCCACAAAAGCAGATACACACCAAAACATATTATAATTAAAATGGCAAAATATAGTCATAAAGAAAAAACATTACAAGCAGCAAGACAAAAGAAGACAGTTACATACAAAGGAAACCCCTTAAGGTTTCAGCAGCTTTTTCAACAGAAATTTTTCAAGCTGGAAAGCAGTGGCATAATATATTCAAGCGTTGAATGGGAATAACTTGTGGCCGAGAATACTCTATCCAGCAAGGATATCATTCAGAATAGGAGAAACAAAGAGTTTCCCCAACAAAAACTAAAGGAATTTGTGGCCACTAAACCAGTCCTGCAAAATATTGAAAGGGGACTTTTTGAGTGGAAAAGAAAGGCCAAAAATGACAATAGGAAGTTAGGAAACATAAAAGCAGTAAAAATGAATATTTCTGTAAAAAACTCAAAGATCTAATAAAATGAAAGGATGTAAAATATGACACCATACACCTAAAACATGGGGAGGGGTAAGAATGGGTTCCAACTTAAATAATCACCCACTTAATATAGAATGCTATATGTATAAGGCATTATATACAAATGTAAATGTAATCAAAAATCAAAAACCCCTAATAATTATGCAAAGAATAAAGAAAAAGAAATCCAAATATATCACTAAAGAAAACTATGAAAGAGAGAAAGACAAGAAAGAATCAGGAAAAAGTCTTCAGAAACAACAAGCAATAAAATCGATACATACCTATCAATAATTACTTTGAATGTAAAGGACTAAACACTTGAATCAAAAAACACAGGGTAACAGAATGGATTAAAAAAACAAGACTCATCTTATGCTGCCTACAAAAGACTCATTTTAGACCTAAAGACACCTAAAGATTGAAAATGGGGAGATGGAGAAATATTCATCATGTAAATGGATGTCAAAAGAAAGCCTGAGTAGCAATATTTCTATCAGACAAAATGGGTGTTAAAACAAGGACTGTAAAAAGAGACAAAGAAGCTATATATAAACCACATAATAATAAAGCAGACAATCTAACAAGAAGATATAGTAATTGTAAATATTTACACACCCAACATGGGAGCACCCAAATATATAAAACAGTAAATAATAAACATAAAGCAGTAATACTAGGAGACTTTAACACTCCACTTACATCAATGAACAGATCATTTAAACAGAACATCAACAAGGAAACAATGTCTTTGAATGACACACTGGAACAAACAGATTTAATATATATATTCAGAACATTCCATCCTAAAACAAAATACACATGGGACACTCTCCAGAACAGATCACATATTAGCCCACAAAATAAGCCTCAGCAAACAAAGAGACCAAAGTTACACCATGCATCTTTTCTGACCACAACACTATGAAACTAAAGTCAACCATAAGAAAAATCTGAAAAGACCACAAATACATGGAAGGTAATGATATGCTACTAAAAATGAATGGGTCACCAAGGAAATAAAAGAAAAAGTTTAAAAATACCAGAAATGAATGAAAATGAAAACACAATGTTTCAAGACCTCTGGGATACAGCAAAAGCAGTTCTTTTTTTTTTTTCTTAAGATTTTTATTTATTTATTTGACAGACAGAGATCACAAGTAGGCAGACAGGCAGGCAGAGAGAGAGAGAGAGACAGGCTACCTGCTGAGCAGAGAGCCCGACGCGGGGCTCGATCCCAGGACCCTGGGATCATGACCTGAGCTGAAGGCAGAGGCTTTAACCCACTGAGCCACCCAGGCGCCCTAGCAAAAGCAGTTCTAAGAGGGAAAATTCTAGCAATAAAGACCTACTTCAAGCAAGAAAAATTTCAAACAACCTATCCTTGCACCTACAGGAGCCAGAAAAAGAACCACCACCAAAACCTAAAACCAGCAAAAGGAAGGAAAATAAAGATTAGAGCAGAAATAAATTATATAAAAACTAAAAATAATAATAAAACAGATCAATGAAACAAGAAGTTGTTGCTTTGAAAAAAAAAAATCACTAAAACTGATAAACCTCTAAGCCAGACTTATCAAGAAGAGGAAGGACCCAAATCAATAAAATCACGAATGACAGAGGAAAAACAATAAACAACACAGAAATATCAACAATCATAAGAGAACATTATGAAAAACTATTTGCCAAAAAACTGGACAACCTAGAAGAACTGGATGTGTTCCTAGAAATAATAACCTCCCAAAACTGAATCAAGAAGAAACAGAAAGGCTAAACAGACTCATTATCAGCAAAGAAATTGAATCTACAATCGAAAAACTCCCAACAAACCAAAGTCCAGGACCAGATGGCTTCACAGGCAAATTCTACCAAACATTTAAAGAGTTAGTACCTATTCTTTTCAAACTATTCCAAAAGCATAGGAAAAGAAGGAAGTTGGAAGTTTTCCTTCCACGAAGCCAGCATTACCCTGATACCAAAACCAGATAAAGACACCACTAAAAAAGAGAATGGCAGGCCAGTATCTCTAATGAACACAGACGCAAAAATCCTCAAAAAAATACTAGCAAACCAAATCCAACAATACATCAAAAGACTCATTCACCACAGTCAGGTGGGATATATTCCTGGGTTGTAAGAGTGGCTCAATATTCGCAAATCAATGTGATCCATCACATCAACAGGAGAAAGGATGAGAACCACATGATCATTTCAACAAAGGCAGAAAAAGCATTTGACAAAGTACAACATCCATTCATGATAAGCACTTTGACAAAGGAGCTTTAAAGGGAACATAACTCAAAATAATAAAGGCCACATAGGAAAAACCCACAGCTAATATCATCCTTAATGGGGGAAAAACAGAGTTTTTCCTCTATGGTCAGGAATAAGCCAGGGATGTCCACTCTCAACACTGTCATTCAACAGAGTACTAGAAGTGCTAGCCAGAGCGATCAGACAACAACAACAAAAAAATAAAAGGCATCCAAATCAGTAAGGAAAAAATAAAACATTCACTATTTGCAGATGACATGATACTATATATATATAGGAAGCCCAAAAGACTCCACCAAAAAACTGCTAGGACTGATACATGAATTCAGTAAAGCCGCAGGACATAAAATCAATCTACAGGAACATGCTGTATTTCTACACATCAATAATGAAGCAAGAGAAAGAGAAATTAAGAAAACAAACCCATTTACAACTGCACCAAAAATAATAAGATGCCTAGGAAAAAGACCTAACCAAAGAGATGAAAGACCTGTACTCTGGGGCACCTCTGTGGCTTAGTCGGTCAAGCATGTCTTCAGCTCAGGTCATGATCTCAGGGTCCTGGGATCAAGCCCTGCATCAGGCTCCCTGCTGAGGAGCCTGCTTCTCCCTCTCCTGCTCCCCCTGCTTGTGCATGCTGTCAAATTAATAAATAAAATCTTAAAAAAATAAAGACCTGTACTCTTAAAACTATAAAACTCTGATGAAACACACTGAAGAGGACACAAAGAAATGGAAAGGCATTCCATGCTCATGGAATGGAAGAACGAATATGTTCAAATGTCTATACTGTCCAAAGCAATCTGCATATTTAATGCAATCTCTATCAAAAGACCAACAGGGGCCCTGGGTGGCTCAGTGGCTTGAGCCACTGCCTTCGGCTCAGGTCATGATCTCAGGGTCCTGGGATTGAGCATCAGGGTCTCTGCTCAATGGGGAGCCTGCTTCCCCCACTCTCTCTGCCTGCCTGATTACTTGTGATCTCTCTGTCAAACAAATAAAATATTTAAAAAAAAAAAAAGACCAATAGCATTTTTCACAAATTTAGAACCAACAATCCTAAAATTTGTATGGAACCACAGAAGACACTGAATAGCCAAAGCAGTCTTGAAAAAGAAAAGCAAAGCTGGAGGCATCACAATTCCAGACTTCAAGTTACATTACAAAACTGTAATAATTAAAACAGTATGGCCCCAGCACCAAAACAGACATATAGATCAATGGAACAGGAGAACCCAGAAATGGACCCTGAACTACATGGTCAGTTAATCTTTGACAAAGCAGGAAAGAACGGAAAAAGATGGTCTCTTCAACAAATGGGTGTTGGGAAAACATGACTACAACATGCAAAAGAATGAAACTGGACCACTTCCTTATGTCATATGTGATAATAAATTCAGAATGTATAAAAGACCTAAATATGAGTCCTGAAACCATAAAAATCCTAGAAGACACAGGTAGTAATTTCTCTGACACTGGCTATAGCAACTTTTTTTCTAGACAGGTACCCTGAGGCAAGGGAAACAAAAGCAAAAAATAAGCCACTGGGATTACATCAAAATAAAAAGCTTCTGTACAGTGAAGGAAACAACAAACTAAATGCCAATCTATAGAATGAGAAAAGATATTTGCAAATGACATATCCAATAAGGGGCTAGAATCCAAAATCTATAAAGAACATAAAATTTAGGATGCTTGGGTGGCTCAGTCGGCTAAGCATCTACCTTTGGCACGGATCATGATCCCAGGGTCCTGGGATCAGGTCTCACATTGGGCTCCTTGCTCAGAGGGGAGCCTGCTTCTCTCTCTGCCTGTCTCTCCCCCTGCTTGCTCTTAACTCTCTCTCTGACAAATAAAATCTTAAAAAAAAAAAAAAAAGAAGAAGAAGAACATATAAAAAACTCAACACCCAAGGAACAAATAATCCAATTAAAAGATGTCTCCGGGGGCGCCTGGGTGGCTCAGTGGGTTAAAGCCTCTGCCTTTGGCTCCGGTCATGGTCCCAGGGTCCTGGGATCGAGCCCCACATCGGGCTCTCTGCTCAGCGGGAAGCCTGCTTCCTCCTCTCTCTGCCTGCCTCTCTGCCTACTGGTGATCTCTGTCAAATCAATAATATTTTTAAAATCTTAAAAAAAAAAAAAAAAGATGTCTCCGAAGAAGACATACAGATAGCCAACAGACACATGAAAAGATGCTCATTATCAGGGAAATGCAAATCAAAACTACAATGAGACATCACCTCACACAGAATGGCTAAAATCAACACAAGAAACAACAAGGGTTGGCAAGGATGTGGAGATAAAAGAACCCTCTTGCGCTATTCATAGGAATGCAAACTACCACAGCCGCTCTGGAAGACAGTATGAAGGTTAAAAAGTTAAAAGCAGAACTACCCTACAATCCCACAACTGCACTACTGGGTATTTACCCAAAGAATACAAAAACACTAATTTAAAGGGATACAGGCACCCCTATGTTTGTAGCAGCATTATTTACTATGCCCAAGAAATGGAAGCAGTCCAAGTGTCCACGGTTGATGAATGGATAAACAAGATGTGGTATATATACTGGAAATATTATTCAGCCATAAAAAAGGATGAAATCTTGCCATTTGCAATGACATGGATGGACCTAGAGAACATAATGCTAAGTGTAAAAAGTCAGTCAGATAAAGACAAACACCATATGATTTCACTCACATGTGTAATTTGAGCAACCAAAGGGAAAAGAGAGACACAAACCAAGAAATACTGTTCAGCTACAAACAACAAACTGATGGTTACCTGAGGGGAGGTGAGTGGGGCAATGGTGAAATAGGTGATGGGGATTAAGGAATGCACCTGTTATGATGAGCACCAGGAGATTAAAATAAAAACCTGAAGTAACAATTACACATTATGACCAAATGGAATTTATTCCAGGGATACAAAGATGGCTTGATATTGGAAACTATCGGTATAATCCGCCATATTAACAGGCTAAAGAAGAAATATCACATGATCATATCAATTCATATCAATCAACAAAAATCAACACTCATTCATGACAGAAAGCAAAAATCAGGAAAAAAGAAATAGAGGAAACTCCTTTAACTTAATAAAGAGCATATACCGAAAAACCTACCACTAATATCAAACAAATGCTCCTCTCCCTGATACCAGAAATGAGGAAAAAATGCCCACTCTCCTTAAAGTTCTAGCCAGTGAAATAAGAATAGGAAATAAGCATACCAATCAGTAAGGAATAAGTAAAACTGTCCATACTTGCATATAACATGCCTGTCTACTAGAAAAATCTAAGGAGTCTACAAAAAAAAAAAAAAAAAAAGCCTTCAACTAATAAGTGAGTTCAGCAAGGTTACAGGATATAAGATCAACATATGAAAATAAAATGTATCTTTATAACCAGCAACAAACATATGGACACCAAAATCAAAAATATAATGCCACTTAAACCCCTCAAAAAAAAAAAAAACAACAAACTACGTGTAAACCTGACAAAATGTCATGCTATTACACAACAGGGATAAAAATAACAAAGATTTAAATAAATGGAGAGACATACCATGTTCACAGATTGAAAATGTCAATTTCAGTAAAGGTATCGATTCTCCCTCTCCAAACTGAAATTCAGGTTTCACACAACTACAAGATCCCAGGAAGATCTTTTGTAGATATTGATACTATTATTCTATAGTTTATATGGAAAGACAGACAAACAAGAATAGCTCAAATAATTTTGAAAGACAGTCAGTGGCTGGAATCATTCTGTCTGATATCAAGACTTACTACATAGCTACCAACAGCAAGACCATGTGGAGGGACAAATACATACCTTAGCGCCATAGAACAAGAAATCCAGAAAGAGACGCACACAAGAATGCCTGAGTGATTTTTCTTTTACAAAAGTGTAAAAGCGATTCAATACAGGAAAGATAGCCTTCCCTTTTTTCTTTTAAAGATTTTATTTATTTATTTGACAGAGAGACATCACAAGTGGGCAGAGAGGCAGGCAGAGGGGGAGGGGGAAGCAGGCCCCCACTGAGCAGAGAGCCTGGTGTAGGGCTCAATCCCAGGACCCCGGGATCATGACCTGAGCCTAAGGTAGAGGCTTAACCCACTGAGCCACCCAGGCACCCCAGGAAAGATAGCCTTTTCAACAAATGGTGCTGGAGCAAAAGGCATTTATAGACAAAGAACTGACTTCACCCAAACCTCAAACTGTACAAAAATAAAATGGATCAGAGACCTAAGGGTAAAATGTAAAACTATAAAACTTTTAGAAAACAATAGGAGAGAATCTCCAAGATCAAGAGCTAAGCTAAGATCTTAAACTTGACACCAAAAGCACAATCCATAAAAGGAAGTCAAACTTCACCAAAATTAAAAACTTTGTTCTGTGAAAAACCTCCTTAAGGAATGGAAAGACAAACCCCGGGGCACCTGGGTGGCTCAGTCGGTTAAGTCTGCCTTCAGCTCAGGTCATCATCCCAGGGTCCTGGGATTGGCCCCCACGTAAGGCTCCCTGCTCAGCAGGGAGTCCGCTTCTACCTCTACCTTTACCGCTCTCCCTGCTTGTGTTCTGTCTCACGCACACTCTAACAAAATATTAAACAACAACAACAACAATAATAATAATAAAAAGACAAGCCTCAGGGTGGGAGAAATTCTTCGGAACCTACATATCCAACAAAGGCCTTATCTAACTATCTAAAGAACTCTCAAAACTCAACTGCATAAAAACAAAGAATGCAATAGAGAATGAGCAAAAGATAGCAAAGAGGTATTTCACCAAACAGGATATACAGATGGCAAATAAGACCATGGAAAGATGTTCTAGACCTTTAGGCATTAGGGAAATGCAAATTAAAGCCACAACAAGGTATCATATATACATATCAGTATGGCTAAAATGAAAAATAGTGGCAACACCAAATTTCTGGCAAACATGCAGAAAAACTAGAACTCCCATACCTTGCTGGTAAGATTGTAAAATGATCAGCCACACTGGAAAACTGACAGTTTCTTATAAAATCAAGCATGCAACTACCATATGAGCCAGTGATGGCAATCCTGGGCATTTACTTCAGAGAAATAAAGATATGTTCACACATATGTTGTACACTCTAATGCTTACAGTAGCTCTAATCAGAATATCCCCAAAGTGGACACAACCCAGATGTCCTTCTGTGGATGACTGGTTAAAACAAGTCACGGCACATCCCATCCATACCATGGAATACTACTCAACCAAAAAAAAAAACCCACAAACTATTAGTACACACAACCTAAATGAATCTTCAGAGAATTATGCTCAGAGAATTATGCTGAATGAAAAAGCTAATCCCAAAACATTACACACTGCATAATTTAATATATATAAATAACATTCCTGAAATGAGAAAATTACAGAAATGAAAAACAGATTAGTGGTTGCCAGGGTTTAAAGGAGGACATCGGGTACAAAGAAAGCAGGCATGGCTATAAAAGGGGATCATGAGGGATTCTGTAACGATGGAAAAGTTCTGAATCAGACTGTACTCATGTCAACAACCAGTCTTACCACTGGGGAAAGTGGGTAAGGAACACGGGAGGTCTGTAGATCATTCTTACAACTGCATATGAATCTACAATTACCTCAAAACAAAAACGTTAAATTTTAAAAAGGCAAAAGAAGGACGTCGGAGACTGAGAATAAAACAAAACAAAAAGCAGAGTTCATCCCTAGCAAGCAAAGTTAAGGGAAGTCCTTTAGCCATCATGAAAAAGAGCACATGGAAATCTAAATCCACTAAAGGAATTGAAAGCAGTGGAAATGATAACTCAACAGGTAAATACAGAAGATTTTTAAACACACCTTAACTATTTAAAGCAAAACCTTTATAATTTGTCTAGGACAAAAATAACAACATATTGGGACGCCTGGGTGGCTCAGTTGGTTGGGCAGCTGCCTTCGGCTCAGGTCATGATCCCAGCATCCTGGGATCGAGTCCCACATCGGGCTCCTTGCTCGGCAGGGAGCCTGCTTCTCCCTCTGCCTCTGCCTGCCACTCTGCCTGTGCTCGCTCTCTCTCTCTCTCTCTCTATAACAAATAAATAAATAAAATCTTTAAAAAAAAAACAACAATATATTGTGTGATTATAACACAGGTATAGATGATTACAGTGGCATAAATAAATGCCAGGAGAGAGGAGATGAAAGTACACTGTCACCAAGCCCTTACAATACACAAGTGGAATATTACTTGAAGGCAAACTGATCATTTAAAGATGTATGCCAGGGACGGCTGGGTGGCTCAGTCATTAAGCATCTGCCTTCGGCTCAGGTCATGATCCCACGGTCCTGGGATCAAGCCCCGCATCTGGCTCTCTACTATGCAGGAAGCCTGCTTCTCCCTCTCCCACTCCCCCTGCTTGTGTTCCCTCTCTCACCGTATCTCTCTCTGCTGAATAAATAAAATCTTAAAAAAAAAAAAAAAAGATGTATGCCAAACCCTAAAGCCACCATTAGAAAAGAGAAAACAAAGTTACAGAAAATATGCCAATAAGGATTAACTATCATAAAATTTTTCACTCCAAAAGAAGGCAGAAGGGCACCTGGGTGGCTCAGCGGGTTAAGCCTCTGCCTTCGGCTCCGGTCATGATCTCAGGGTCCTGGGATCAAGTCCCACATTGGGCTCTCTGCTCAGCAGGGAGCCTGCTTCCTCCCCTCTCCCTCTGCCTGCCTCTCTGCCTACTTGTAATCTCTCTCTGTCAAATAAATAAATAAAATCTTATTAAAAAAAAAGGCAGAAAAAGATGAAAAAGGAAATAAGGAATAAATGGGACAAACAGGAAACAAACAGCAAGATGGAAAGTTTAAACCCAACCATATAAATTAATCAATCTCATTAAATACAAATGGGCTTTTACCCCAAAATAAAACAGAGACCGTTAAAAAAAAAAAAAGAAAATTACATTATGGGCCATCTATATAAGAAATCCACTTTAAGTACAGACACAAATAGGTTAAAAGTAAAAAGATGGAAAAAGATATACCATGCTAACATTAATCATAAGAAAATTGAAAAAAAATCATAAGAAAATTGGAGGGGTTCTATTTATATCAAAGTAGATTTCAGAACAAAGCATAGTTGGGATAAAGAAGGTAATCTCATCAATTATGAATAGGTCATTTCATAAGGTCATCACAATAGTCTTACGTGACAGAGCTTCAAAACACAAGGCAAAACTGATAAAGAAAAAACAAATTACAAATATATCCCAACAGATCTCTCTCAAAATCTGATAGGACAAGTGGACAGAAAAGCACTAAGGACACAGAAGACAGCCTCAACAAAACGACAACTACCTGGGTAGTTAGTTACAGAATTAACCATGAAGAAAGTGACCATCATCGGCATTTATAGAGACTCCAAACAACAGAGCAGACCACACATCCTTATGAAGTACACATGGGACATTTACTAAACTAGCCCACGTTCTGGTGCATAACACAAGTCTCAAGTTTAAAAGGATTCAAACAATAAAAAATAGACTCTGACCACAAGAGAATTAAATTAGAAATCAGTAACAGGACAATTTCTGGAAAACCCTCAAAACATTTGGCAACTAAACAACACACCTCTAAATAATCACAAGGGCAATTAGAAAGTATTTGGACCTGAACAAAAATGAGTATGTGAAACACTGAAATGTCTGGAACACAAGTAAAGCAGCATTCCAAGGGGGAATTTATGGCATTAAACAAAATGGAAAAGAAGATCTCAAATTAAATGACCTACACTTCCCCTTTAAGAAACTAGAATAGGGCACGTTAAATCCAAAGTAGGCAGGTGAAAAAGAGTGGTAAAAAGAAGATGAAACATCAATGAAACAGAAAACAAAATAACAATGAAACCAAGAGCTGGGCACCTGGGTGGCTCAGTGGGTTAAAGGCTCTGCCTTCGGCTCGGGTCATGGTCCCAGGGTCCTGGGATCGAGCCCCACATCAGGCTCTCTGCTCAGCGGGGAGCCTGCTTCCCTTCCTCTCTCTCTGCCTGCCTCTCTGCCTACTTGTGATCTCTCTCTGTCAAATGAATAAATAAAAAAAAATCTTTAAAAAAAAAAAGGAATGAAACCAAGAGCTGATTTTCTGAGAAGATCAATGACAAGATGAGTAAAAAGGGACAACAGAATGTTATGAACAACTTTATGCTGGTACATTCGACATGGAAGACAAATTCCTTGAGAAACAAACTACCAAAGTGCTCTGATGAAAAAATGGATAACCTGAAGAGGCCTAGATCTATTAAAGAAATTAAATCTGTAGTTAAACTACCCATGAGAAAACTTCAAGGGCCAGATGGCTTCACTGAAATCTACCAAACATTTAAGTAAGATATAACATCAATTCTACAAAAAGTCTTCCAGGAAATAGAAGAAAATAATCCCAACATAGTTCCCATCATAGTTCACGATGACACCATGAACCCTGATGACAAAATCAGAAAAAGGCGTAAGGAGCTATAAACTAATATTCATCATCAACGTAAAATTTTTAAAATTCTTAGCAAATCCAATGACACATGGAAATCCTAATGCATCATGACCAGGCTGGGCTCATCTCTGGAACGCAAATTTGGCTTAGCATTCAAGTAAACACTGGGCAGGGTAAAAGGCACCTAGGAAAACTCTCCAGCTAACAATGTACATAAAAGCGAAAGACTAAAATGTCTTCCCCCTCAGGTGAAGAAGGAGACGCAGCTGTCATATCTACTGCCACCACATCCATCCGACACTAGAATGGAGGTCCTGGCCAGTGCGTGACAGCAAGAAATAGCATCCAGACTGGAAATGAAGAAGCGAAACTGCCCTTATGCACAGATCACATCACTGACTCCATATAAAATTTTAAGAAATCTTCCAAAAAAAAAACCAACTACCAGAATTAATAAATTTACTAAGAATGCAGGATACAAGATCAATATCAAAAAATCAGTTGCATTTTTATAGTCCAACAATAAACAATTAGAAATTCAAATTCAAAAATATTACCAATTATGATAGCTTCCAAAGATAGGAAATACTCAGAAATAAATCTGATTAAAAATGTGCACAGGGACGCCTGGGTGGCTCAGTTGGTTAAGCAGCTGCCTTCGGCTCAGGTCATGATCCCAGCGTCCTGGGATCGAGTCCCATATCGGGCTCCTTGCTCGGCAGGGAGCCTGCTTCTCCCTCTGCCTCTGCCTGTGCTCGCTCGCTCGCTCGCTCTCTCTCCCTCTCTCTCTGACAAATAAATAAATAAATAAATAAAAATCTTTAAAAAAAAAAAAAATGTGCACAATAGGGGCGCCTGGGTGGCTCGGTGGGTTAAAGCCTCTGCCTTCGGCTCAGGTCATGATCCCAGGGTCCTGGGATCGAGCCCCACATCGGGCTCTCTGCTCAGCGGGGAGCCTGCTTCCTCCCCTCTCTCTTTGCCTGCCTCTCTGCCTACTTGTGATCTCTGACTGTGAAATAAATCAATAAAATCTTTTAAAAAATTTATATATATTTTGCACAATATATTTGTACTTTGAGAATTAAGCAATACTACAAAGAAAAACCTAAAGAGAACCTAAATAAATAGAGATGTGTACCTTGTTTGGGGGACAGAAAACAACACTTCAGATGTAACTTTTAAATATATAGTAATCAAGATGCTGTGTTATGGTGTCAAGACAGACTGTGGATCAGTGCAACAGAACAGAGCCCAGAAACAGAGCCATATGATATGGTCAATTGATTTTTGACAAAGAAACAAAGTCAATTCAGTGGAGAAAGGACTATCTTTGAACAAATGGAACAACTGGATATCCATATTGAAAAACCTGACCTTCAACTCACTCTTCACACCATACATAAAAATTAACTCAAAATGGATCACTGACCAATATAAAAGCTACAACTATAAAACTTCTAAAAGAATATAGCAAAAATCTTCATGACTTCTGGTGAAGCAAAGATTTCTTTTTCTTTTCTTTTTTTGAAAGATTTTACCCATTCTTGGGGCACCTGGGTGGCTCAGTGGGTTAAGCCTCTGCCTTCAGCTCAGGTCATGATCTCAGGGTCCTGGGATCGAGCCCCGCACTGGGCTCTCTGCTCAGCAGGGAGCCTGCTTCCCTCTCTCTCTCTCCCTGCCTCTCTGCCTACTTGTGATCTCTGTCTGTTAAATCAATAAATAAAATCTTTAGAGATTTTACCCATTCATTTGAGAGAGAGACCAGAGAGTACAAGTGGGAAGGTGGGGGAGAGGCAGAGGGAGAAGGAGAAGCAGAATCCCCACTGAGCAGGGAGCCCAATATGGGACACAATCCCAGGACCCCAAGACCACGATCTGAGCCGAAGGCAGACACTCAACCGAATGAGCCACCCAGGAACCCCAAGGCAAAGGTTTCTTAATACACTTAAAACATAACTGATAAAAAGAAAAAGCAATGGAGCTCCCAGATGGCTCAGTGGGTTAAGCGTCTGCCTTTGGCTCAGGTCATGATTCCAGGGTCCTGGGTTCGAACCCTGCTTTCAGGCTCTCTGCTCAGCGAAGAGCCTGACTCTCCCTCTTACTCTGCCTACTGCTCCCCCTGCTTGTGTTCTCTCTCTCCCTCTTTCTGTCAAATAAATAAAAGCTTCAAAAAAAAAAAAAGTAATAGCATGGAATTCTTCAAAACTAAAGACATGGTCTTCAAAAAACAGTGTGAAAAGAATATTCTTCTCCAGACTGGAAGATAATATTTGCAAATTACATATCCAATAAAGGTCTTGTAACCAGAATATATAAAAACTCTCAAAACTAAACAACAAGAACACTACCCAATTTTAAATCAAGCAAAAGCCCTGAACAGGCACTTTAGCCAAGAGAGTATACAGATGGCAATTAATCACACAGAAAAATGTTCAACCTCATTACTCATTAGGGAACTGCAAATTAAAACCACAGTAGGGTAGTACTTGCTATACCACACACCTACTAGAATGGCTAAGCTGGAAAGACTGACCACACCAAACATTATGGTGAGATACAGAACAAATGGAACTTCCAGTCACTTCTGCTGGGAATGTAAAATACCAGAATCCTTCTGGGAAACAGATTGGAAGTTTACCTTAAACTTTACACACATGTATTACAGGACCAAGCCATTCCACTCTTAAATATTTACCCAAAAGAATACATGTCCTTTACGAAGACCTGTTTATAAACAGGTATGTAAAAATGTTCATAGGAGCTTAATTTATGATGGCCCCAAATGAGAAAAACCCAAACATCCATCAATAGGTGGTGAATGGAGAAACAAAATGTGGTATATCCATACAATGGAATACTACTTAACAGTAAAAACTAATTATTAAAGGACGCCTGGGTGGCTCAGTTGGTTAAGCTGCTGCCTTCAGCTCAGATCATGAATCCAGGGTCCTGGGATGGAGTCCCGCATTGGGCTCCTTGCTTGGCAGGGAGCCTGCTTCTCTCTCTGCCTCTGCCTGCTTGTGCGCTCGTGCTCTCTCTCTCTCTCTCTGACAAATAAATAAATAAAATCTTAAAAAACAAAAACAAAAAACTAACTACTGATACATGCAACATGGAATAATATTAAAATAAATGCACTAAGTCAAAGAAACAAGGCAATATAAGAATACATGCCTGTATAATCCCACTATATGACATTCTAAAAAATACAAACTAATCTACAGTAGACAGAAAGCATACCAGTTGTTGTCTAGGGTGGAGGAGATGAAGGGCAGGAGGCTTAGAAGGAAGTGATTTCAAAGGACCACTGGAAAATTTTCGGGGAGATGAATATATTCATTACCTTAATTGTGGTAGTAGTTTCATGGGAGTACACAAATGTCAAAATGCATCAAACATACATTTTAAGTATGTGCAATTTATTATGTATCAATTATACCTCAATAAAGCTAAGTAAAAGGAAATATACCTAAGTTATGTATATATATAAGACTGCACATATAATAAAGAGATGTACCTAACTTATATATAAATGATTATGCCTTGATATACCTAAATGAAGGAAAAATAGGAAGTACAAAAGCTACAAATAGCATAGAAGACAGACACCTAATTCTGGGCACCTGGAGCTTCTGAATTTTTGTGTTGGTCCCTTCTCTCACAGCCCAGGTGCCAGTACCGGGCTTTCCCCCACACCCTACTTACATTAAGCACAAAAGTGATAGGAAGGCCTTCTGTGGGGAATGAATTATGAACTTAGGGGGGAAATGAGGGCAAACAAAACGTTCATCCTATAATGTAAAAGCCCTTGGCATACCAAACACCTCTGGACAGTGAGATTCTAGGTGATTTTCCTTTGGTTTCTTTAAATTTTTCTGTACTTCCCAAATTCTTCACAAGCGTTCATTATTTTGCTCTTGGGTGGGTAGGGAGGTACAGGACAGTTTTAAAAGAACCAGTTTAAATTCTGCATTAAGTAGGGACACCTGGGTGGCTCAGTCGGTTAAGCAGCTACCTTTGGCTCAGGTCATGATCCCAGCATCCTGGGATCGAGTCCCACATCGGGCTCCTTGCTCAGCAGGGAGCCTGCTTCTCCCTCTGCCTCTGCCTGCCACTCTGTCTGCCTGAGCTCTCTCTCTCTGACAAATAAAATAAATAAAATCTTTAAAAAAAAAAATTCTCCATTAAGTAAAGAACTATTCAAGAAGAAGCCTAAGGAGTTTTCACCTGGATAATTAATGAAAAGCACCCAGACACACACACACACACACATACACACCCCTCAGTGTTACAAAGAACAGAGAGATTTCATTTATAAGGATGAAGGATACTGGGACGCCTGGGTGGCTCAGTTGGTTAAGCGGCTGCCTTCGGCTCAGGTCATGATCCCAGCGTCCTGGGATCGAGTCCCACATCGGGCTCCTTGCTCGGCAGGGAGCCTGCTCCTCCTTCTGCCTCTGCCTGCCTCTCTGTCTGCCTGTGCTCGCTCTCTCTAACTAATAAATAAATAAAATCTTAAAAAAAAAAAAAAAAAGGATGAAGGATACTTACAATACATTTAGAAGCTCAAACCTCAACAACTAGATGCGTTCTAATTCTGAATGTCACTAAGCAACCACTGAGCTGGCTGTCACCTATTAAAGACATATTTTAACTGATTTCCTGGCCTTTAGGTTGAAAAGGGAGCTCACACACACTCAAAACAAAGTCCTGTATGAATTTTCTGGAGGTTGGAGGCCCTAACAAGAGGTTCCTCTCCACTAAGACTTATAAGCCTGCAAATGAATCAAGAGATGGAAGGCAGGAGAGACAGGATTTCTTAACTCTGCTTGTCCCAAGCTGTTGGCGGCAGACACTTATGTCACATATTTTTTAGCAAGTGTACAGAAAGCCAGAATGGGGTTCACAAATGCCAAATGCTGATAAAATATGTTTCTTTTTCAATAACTTCACAGGTCAAATGAGGTGCAAAATGATTTTTATGCGGCCCACATACAAATCTTAAGAGTCTTCCTCCATGGTTTCTAAAAGAATAAAGCAATTTCCTAGTGATCATAGAATTCTTGGCTTCATTCTTCACCTTCATTGCAGAGAAAGAAAATGAGAGTGGGTTAACATAGAGCACACTACAGAAGTCAACATAGCGCGGAACACTTACATGTCTTGGAGTGTTCGTGAGATAGCATGTAATTGGCAAGAGGCGGCGTGTAAGTCAAACACTGCAGTGCTGCGTTGGCAAAACATGTATTGCCCAAATTCTGGAGCCCCGCTCCAACTCTATGAGTCTGCTGCCACTTAAGACAAATCTTCTCAGATGGAAAAAGAACTTTTTGTGGAGGAGCAATGCCATCACCTAGGGCTATAAAAATAAACAAGAAATATTTCAAAACAAAGCTGTGCACACTTCTCAAGCTCAATAAACAGCAACATTGAACTATTTGGTTAAAATTAGGTTTTTAGCAGCTAATCTGAAATACAGGGAATAGGGGCACCTGGGTGGCTCAGTGGGTTAAGCCTCTGCCTTCGACTCAGGTCATGATCTCAGGGTCCTGGGATCAAGCCCCGCCATCGGGCTCCCTGCTCATCAGGGAGCCTGCTTCCCCCTCTCTCTCTGCCTGCCTCTCTGCCTGCTTGTGATCTCTCTCTCTGTCAAAAAATAAATAGAATCTTAAAAAAAAAAAAGAAAGAAATACAGGGAAGAAAGGGAAATTTTAAAGGACAGATCCTAGAATGTGGGAAATCGAAAAGATTTGGTTCTTTAGTAAGTAAACTGCAATGACCAAAGAGGGTGTTCACAGAAACTTAGAGATACCCACCGAATGCAAAGTAAGACCTTGTTTGGATGTTGACTTCAACAAACCCGCTGTTAAAAAAAGATTATGACAACTGGACAAATTTTAACATCAACTAGAACTTTAATATAAAGATGCTTAAATTTTTAGAAAAGAGTTTTTTAGGTATACAAACTAATATACTTATAGACGAAATATACAATCTTGGCTTTACTTTACAATGATGGACAGGTGAGTCCCGGGTGAAGGTATAATCAGCTCTGAGTTGACAAAGCTGACTGATGACTACATGTGAGTTCATTCTAACTCCTCTTTTATACCTACTTAAAACTTTTTCAACACAATCTACAGAAAATGCAGGCTGAGCCCACTCTCTAGAGCATTTGCTGTGGATGCTTCTACTCAGTACCACCACGATCACCATCCTCTTCACCGGCACTGCACGTCTAGAGTCCTTATTAGTGGCCAGACGGTCTCAGTCTAAGAGCTGGTAGAGACACCATCTCCATTTTTCCAGAAAGGAAACCAGCTCTGAACTCGGGCTGTTGGGCACCACTATCCACATTTATAAGCATACTTCTGTGTTGCCTAAAAAGATGTTTATCTATCTTCAAGACCTATAAACAGATTATTAATGATAACTATGCTAACAGAACTCAGGTAAAGCTCAAAAACAACTTAGGTAGGAGAGTTCAATCATCCATATGAAGACTACCTTTTCAAAAGTTTGCCAGTTCCTTGGTGCTGCTGGAGATGGAAACGCCTTAATGGATGGTTCTCTATTTTAACAGAGAAATTAATGGGTTTAAGTATGCAAAGGTAGGCTTCAGCTCAGTGGGAGCAGAAAGAAAAATTAGGAAAAAAGAAATGAGTGCTCAGAGAATGGGACAAGGGCTCCAAAAAGGGCACGGCAGGGTGATATGAGTTAAGGCCTGCGAGAAAAAGGAATCCCAGCAAGTAATGGGAAGTTGGAGTCGTGAAAAGAAGTCCTGTGGGAAAGTGTTGGTGGTGAAGGTCTTTAAACTCTATGTGTAATATTCAATTAAATTGTTTATTTTGTGATATAACTTTCCTCCTACCCAAAACACCTTCAGCGAATCACACCACCCACCACCACATCACAATATCACATTTACCGTGAGGATGCAAAACAATATGAGGGCCAAATTATTCTAAGCCAAATGACCTTCTGAGTAGGAACTAATCTATTTTGTTTGCATTTCAAAGCTTTCAAATCCAAAAATCTCAGAAGTACCAACTAAAGTGTCAATGTCTCATTTAACCGGATGAGTTAACAAAATGTAACCACATTTACACAGTTTTAACAAATGTAACATTTACATTATCTGCTGTCTTTCAAAGACCTTTATTACCACAGATGATTTTAATTGGCCAAAACCCAAAACCTAAAAAAACAACCCACAGTTGGGTAGAGCCATTTGTCAAAAGGCCATCGTTTTTGTGTGTGTGTGTTTTTTAATATATATATTTTACTTAATTATATGAGAGAGAGAGAACATGAGATGGGGGAGGGTCAGAGGGAGAAGCAGACTCTCTGCCAAGCAGGGAGCCTGATTCGGCACTCGATCCCCAGACTCTCCAGGATCATGACCTGAGCGGAAGACAGTGGCTTAACCCACTGAGCCACCCAGGCGCCCGGTAGGCAATCGTTTTTTAAAAACATCTTCAAAATTTTCAAAGACAGACATCTACTTAGGGAACTACAGTTAACTAACAGGTTAACAAAATGCCCATCTCAAATCTCACCGAGATGAAGTTTATCTCTCAAAAAATTAAGAATAAAAGAAACTACAAATATTATAATAACCAAAAGTAATCCACCCTGTTATTACACATGTTAATCATGACCAAGCAGCACAGGAAAATGAAGCCTGTAGGGCAACGTCACTGCTGGTCACTCAGGTGTCAACAGATCTCACAAAAGACGACACCCTCCCAAAACTGCCAACCACTGATAGCATTTACACAAGAGTTTCTTGGAGTGATTCTGTCTTTAAAAAGTAGTACCTTGGTCCTTTTGTGGTGATGGTTTTGATTTATCAGGTACAGATGAACTTGAATAAACTACAGCACCAGGTACTGGTCCTAAAGAAAGTGTGTGATTTGAAACATCATTTAGCGAAGACACAGCTCCCCAGCTGGCAGAACCTGCATCCATGTCTCCAGGTGAGACCGCCTCGGAGCTGCCAGGCTGATTCTGATAGGCTGATGGGTCTGAAGATTCAGAAGCTTTGTCAACTATGGTCATTGTTCAACTCTGCAAAAGACAAAACACATGCAGTTGTTTTATAAATTCAGAAAAGTAATCTATTTAATAAACCATTAGATCTTGGAAAATTATCCTGCCCATATTTAATTACTGTCAAACAAGTTGCTGTAATATAAAAACAGCCATATTTTTAAACTTAGAAATCATTTCCTTGGAACATTTAGCACTGTGCTCACCTGACATGTCAACAATATTTAACTGTAAAACTTTTAATTATAAAAATTTTTGACTGGATGTTGTCATTCTATTCCAAGCCCCCTGGAAAGTCTCATATTTCAGTTTAAAATCAAGGACCTCAGTTTCCAATCCTATAACATTTACAAAGAACCCATATATTTTCTTCTCCTTATCGCTTAAAATTAGAATGTGAAACGCACTAATACATCTGACTCAATTTTCAATTCACACAAAATTCATCAGGGAAAAGTCTCAACTACATGAAGAGAAAAATCTAGTTTTAATTTTGAGCTTAAAGTCCAAAATGACTTGTTTGAAATAGATTGTTTTTTTAAAAAAATAGGAAGTCTCACATTTGAAAAGTTTTTCTGAAGAGGCTCATTCATTTGGTATATATGACTTTTTTAATGAAGCCCGTAAGACATTACTGACATTAAACTTGAACACAAAACACATGTTAAAAAAGTAATTATAGGGGCGCCTGTGTGGCTCAGTGGGTTAAGCCGCTGCCTTCGGCTCAGGTCATGATCTCAGGGTCCTGGGATCGAGTCCCACATCGGGCTCTCTGCTCAGCAGGGAGCCTGCTTCCCTCTCTCTCTGCCTGCCTCTCTGCCTACTTGTGATCTCTCTCTCTCTGTCAAATAAAAAAAAAAAAAAAAAGTAATTATAATTTTCTCTCTGAATCCTATTTTTAAATTTTGGAGCTACCACTCTCTCTCAAATGCTTAATTATGAAAATTAGGCATTTTCTATATGCTGGGCACTGTGTTAATCACTGAACTTAGATTAATTTACTTAACTTTCATAATAGGCCTGTGAGAAATTGCATAGAATCCACAGGTCTATAAAATGGAGCAACTAGTCAGCAACCAAACTAGTCAGCAACTGGAACCAGTCACCTGGCCCAACATTCCCAGTAAGGGTTCCTTCTGGCTGCTGACCTGGCCACTGGGGTTCCTTTAGGAATGTAAACTGCCCAGTGAAAACCAAATCGAGTGTGCCACTACTCTGTAGATAACCTTTCTCTCAGGCATGCCCCGACTGCCCCGGGGACAACATCTCAACACCCGGACTTGGCAGGGCCTGGCCCAGGACAAATTCCACACACTCCCCAGTTTCCGTTCCTACCTGCTCTCTCTGGGCTCTTCACATGCTGTTCTTTTTCACCTCACACTCTTCCAGCCTTCCACCTCCAGCCAGTCACAAATACCACTTCTCAGTTTAGAATTCATTTCCTCTGGGACGTTTTCCTTGACAACATCCCTCCCCCAAGACCCGGTCAGAACCCCGCGGCAGGCTCCCACAGCGCCCGCCCTGCCGCCGATTTCTATGGTAGCGCTCGGGCACCTTCTCCACGGCCGGTTTCACTTGTTGCTCTCCAGCACACTTGTATTTCTACGCCCAGACCTGGCACACAGAAAGCCGGCCACACATGTGCTGAACAAATGAATGAATCCTGAAGACAGGAAGTAACCAGGGTTTGCTTTTAGCACTGGCTTGTGCTGAGTGATTTATATACAGTATCTCATTTGTATACAGCATCTCATTTCTACTTTGAAGTAGGAACAGCCTTTAAAACTTGCTTTAAAAAATATTTGATACAGGGGCCCCTGAGTGGCTCAGTGGCTTAAGCCTCTGCCTTTGGCTCAGGTCATGATCCCAGGGTCCTGGGATGGAGCCCCACATCGGTCTCCCTGCTCAGCGGGAGGCCTGCTTCTCCCTCTCCCACTGCCCCTGCTTGTATTTCCTCTCCTGCTGTATCTCTGTCAAATAAATAAAATCTTAAAAAAATAAAAATAAAAAATATTCAATACAGACAAGTCAGAGAATAAATACCAACATTGGTGTCACCTCAACAAATGTGATAAAGTCTGCTCACAGTAAGGTTCTTTTAAAAGCCTCAATTTTGTTGTAATTTTAAATTACAGCAAGATTATAGCCCCCTGCCCTGGAAACACAACCTTAAAATTTTGGGGGGATCTTATGCAGAAATAAAAAAAGTTGACATTAGATCTTAATAAAATAAGAAAAACTGAACTAGCTTAAGTCAATCTAAGATACAAGATCTTCACTCAAGAAGAAAGCTTGAGCTGTATTATCCAAATGAAGTCTGCACCATGAAACAGTGGAGGTAAGCAAGAATAAGAAAACAAAAGAGAAGGAAGAAGAGAAGAAGGAGCAAAAGGAAGAAGGAAGCCAAAACAGAGACCCCAGGAAAGGTTAATTTGGCCTCATTTACAATAACATTTAACAGCAAAAACCTCAATTTTCCTAGGATAAACATCTCTTCAGGACAATCATTAACAACCAACCAAATAAAACATTTTACTTGTTCCATTTGCCTTTGGGGGGTGAAGGGGGGGGCTTTTAAATGAAAAAAAAATTAGGAAAAGCATACAGCTCAATCATCAACAGCCATAGAACATTATAATTCTGGAAAAACAAACCAAAGCCATCCATTTGTCTTCATTTGTATATTTAGCCAATGACTACTTATCCTAAAACCATCAAGTATCAAACTAAATTGCACTGGCTACAGAGATACCCTTTCTACAAGCCAAACAACATTCTATAGGACCTAAGATTCTTAAGTTACATGTTCTTTACCGTTAGTAAAGCTTCTAAACATCACAGTTATGATTATATTTGGCTTTTAATCAACTACTTCAATGAAAAGTTAAAATTTCTCTCAGCATCTTCTAATGATACACAAAAAGTTATAAAAACATGTTTGAAAAAAAATGAGTACATGTATCAAGGCTGGAGGTGTGTGGAGAAATGAGACTAATGGACTTCACAAATGTTTGCTTTAACTGCAATCTTTTATTCAGAAGTCTTACGATTTTTAGTCCCTTATAGTTCTATCAAATACCAAAATGCATTATTCTTTCTCATTTTAAAAATAAGCATAATAGCTGTTTTAAACATTGTGGCACTGCACATAAAGGTAATAATATCAGTGCCTGTAGAAAAGAAACTGATACACTCTGCTTGTTCATAAACAATGTAATCCACGTTCTTGCAACATTTCTGTTTAAGTGGAAAACACACAAGCGTTAAAAAGATACAGCCTTGATTTCAACTATTTTTAAGTAAATAAAACGACTAGCCTTAAACCTTTACAAACCAAACAGTGCAGACTTGATTCAATGATAGGAAAAGAAAGTGAAACCTGGATAAAAACAA
>RCUC01139673.1:0-56585 GCA_003697995.1 Taxidea taxus jeffersonii
TCCTTCCAACATTCATACCAAGTTGCCTATCCCTACAAACCTTTAAGTCCAAAATGTTTTAAAATCTTAAACTTGATCTCTGGGAAAGGGGAATGTTACATTTCCAAGGCTGCTTCATTCTACTTTTCTCTGACACCCCGGAAGATGGTTGGCTGGTCTGTTCAGAGACTCCTCAGGCAACCAAAAGCCAAGAATACAATGTTCACATTCAGTTTACTAAGTTCTATGCCTCTCTGGCCAAACAGACCTCTATCTGGAGGACTGGAGGGAAATGAATTCTTCATGCCGAGTCCCAGCATTCTGCCTGTCTGACCAGATCAGCCAGGGAGACCTTCCACCACAAAGCCTCAAAAACTCTTCATAAGGGTAGTAAACATTTCCTGACATCCCCCCTGGAGTTCTGCACTCATATCTTCCTGCAGCCAGTTCTGGAACGTTTGATGGGGGCTCGGTTGCTGGCCCCCTCCGAATGGGCAGACCCGGGAATTTGTAGCCATACATTTTAACAGCTTATTTAGCTGTGCGTGTTCTACATTAATTGTTCCTGCTTTCAATTGCATTTGTGCTTAGTAATTTTCTCCTTACACAGATAATACAGATAAAATCTGATGGGCTGTGCTGGCCCTGGGCTGGACGACACAAAGCCTTAATGTACTGATGCAGATACGGGCAGAGGAAAGGGATGCCACAGATCCCAGCTGGTGGGGCTCCGTTCCAGAGCAGGGTGCCTGGTCTGGCCTGCTCTATCATTATGTCTCTTCTTTTCCACTTCTCCTAATTTTGGCAGTGGAACACAGTAGAACCTACCAAGCAAAGGACAACCCTCCAAAAACTTAATTTCTGGTGGGGGCACAGTGTAGCTATCTTTGATTACTTTCTTACATTCCGTGACCCTCAAAAAATGGTTAAAGACACCATTAGGGCATTTTGCCAACCCCAGGAGTTGGCTCTCTGCACTCATTGTAAGCATTTTTATAAGGGTTAGCCAGTAAAAGTAGTTTCCATTGAGAGGACTCGCATAAAACAGAAGTTTGTATTTAGCAGAAAACATTTTTCTCACTCATGTCATGTTCTGGTCCTACAAAGTTTTAGAGTTTCTATTCTAGCTGTTCTGCATTTGGCCGCCCAGCTCTTATCTGTCTGCCTTGCTCACCACATCTATTCACCAGACAGGTGCAGAGTGGCTCCCTAAGAGAACATTTTGTGGGTTTTTTGTGGTGTTTTTTTTTTGTTTGTTTAAGATTTTATTTATTTGTCAGATAGAGAGCAAAGGAGAGAGCACAGGCAGACAGAGTGGCAGGCAGAGGGAGAAGCAGGCTCACTGCTGAGCAAGAAGCCCAATGTGGGACTCGATCCCAGGACACTGGGATCATGACCTGAGCTGAAGGCAGCCGCTTAACCAACTGAGCCACCCAGGCGTCCCTAAGAGAACATTTTGGCCAGGACATTGTCAGTGTTCTAATCACCAATGGCAATGCCAGGCACCAAGGAATGCAAATCATCATCAGGGGAGAGTCCACATAATGGCTCTGGGCAATCAGCTTGGACTTAGAAGCTGCTATAGGTAACATTGGTGAATACTGAGTAATTCTGACTTGGGGACAATGCTGAGATTTATTAACAGTAAGTTTTGGCCTGATACCACGGTCACATTCCACTAGAGAAAGCTCTGGCTTTCATTCAGCCTGAGTCGCAAACACCTCCTTGCTGCCACTCACAGATCTTGGACATCACTTAGCTTTGCTTGCATCTGTTAGCACAGAGAATTCAAGGATGACACCACTGTCTGTGTGGCAGTGTCCTCACGGCCCTGGAAGGTTAGTGGGAAAGAAGGGAGATCTCTACTGGCATCGCCTTTGGATAAATTCATTTTTCATCGAATGTCAGTGCTGGAGAAGGCAGTGCCTCCAACATAACACGTTCCCATCCTCCTCCATCCCCCTGCCAAATCCACTCCTTTTCCAGTGTTCTTTGCCTTAGTAAAGGTCACCACCAACCCTCGGTTGTCCAAACTAGAAACTGGGGGCTGTTCCCAGCACTTTCCTCTTCCTATGATCCCAGCACCTATTTAGGAACCAAGTTCTACCCGTTCAGTCTCCACAGTGTTACCTGAATAAATTCTTTCACATGCTCATCACAGACCCATAACGAACTAAGGTACTCAGCTAGGCTACTGAAATATCCTCAGCTGGGGTCTCCTGCTCTCTAGCCGGTCCTCCTCCCCATTCAGCTCAAGCCACCCTCCACACATCATTAGTTTTTTTTTGTTTGTTTGTTTTTAATTTTTTTTTTACTTTATTTAAGCTTTATTTAAACATATGATGTAATCCCACCACCCTCACCCAACCCCTCTTCCCCCCACCCCCCTCAGTTTGTTTTATGACATTAAGAGTCTCTTTTGGTTTTTCTCCCTCCCGATCCCATCTTCTTTAATTTTTACTTTTCCTACCACCTTAACTCCTGGGGATTTATCCTAAAGATACAAACGTAGTGATCCAAAGGGGCACGTGTACCCGAATGTTTATAGCAGCAATGTCCACAATAGCCAAGTTATGGAAAGAACCTAGATGTCCATCAACAGATGAATGGATAAAGAAGATGTGGTATATACACACATCATTAGTTTTTATCCTAAAATAAAAACCTACTCATGGCACTCCTCTTATTTAAAACTTCTAATGGCTTCCATTACCTATAGGATAAAATTCAGACTCTTTACCATTGTTTCATTAAAGGCTTATGGTCTTCAAAACCCACCACCCATTTTTTCAACGTCACTTCCTGCTTTTACTTCCATGTCTCATGCTATGTGAGCCCAACAACTCTTTCCCAACCAAGTCATACCCTTTCATACCCTCTTCTTCCTGAAGTGCCATTTCTCCTGCTTTCTCAGCATGGAAAATTCATACCCATTCTCCAGATTTGCTCAAAGATAACATCTTCTATAAGACTTTCTCTGATTCCCTTTACTTATTATACATAATGATTTTTCTTGTGTTCTAATCAGTATTTCACATGCCTCTTATCTAAGGTCACAGTGGATCTTCCCATTCTCTGAATTTCTAGCTGCCACCATATATTCTATATACATTGATACTTAGGGAAAGAAGGAAGAACAAGAGTCCATTCATGTGTTGCTTAGAAAGACCATATAGAAAGCACAAATTCTATCCTTTACATGGGTGGATATCCCATAATACTAGAGTCCAAAGGGAAAAATGAAGGGAGGGAGGAAATCAGAGGGAGAAACAAACCATGAGAGACTGTGGACTCTGGGAAACAAACTGAGGGTTTTAGAGGGGAGGGTGGTGGGGTGGGGGGTTAGCCCAGTGATGGGTATTGAGGAGGGCACATATTGCATGGAGCACTGGGTGTTATAAGCAAACAATGATCCATGGAACACTGCATCAAAAACTAATGATGTACATTATGGTGAATAACAAATGATGGTGAATAACATAAAATAATGTGAATAACAAAATAAAAAAAAATTTTAATTAAAAAAAGAGTCCAAGTTTTGGGGGGAAATGGATGTTGTGCAGATATAACCTCTCTTTGGACAGCACGTGGAACTTCCAACAAACTAGATAACTGCCCTGTATGCACTAAAGCCAGGTATTTTATTAGAAAATCACATTTGCCCCCTCAAACCCCAGGCTCTCAGCCAACTCCAAGCCCAATTGGATAGAAGGCCACTGGCATGAGACTACCATCCCTGACATGCCCAGACACACTGCTGCTGTGCATCTGGGTCAAAGTCAGGCCACTGGAAGATAATCACAACAATATAAATATGGCAAAACTTCTGATCAGGCAGAGCTGGGTAGAAGAGGGTAAAGTAGCATAGAGTCTGCAAGGGACAGGAAACAAACTTTTAAGGAAGTCAAAACACACAGTATTTATCCACAAAGACAAAACTAAAAGATTAAGATAGAAGTTGGGATTTATTCTTTCGCTGGAGAATGACAATTTTAATGCCTGTGGTTGAAGTGTTGATCTGCTAAGTGTTAAATATCTTAATACCTTTTATTTTCATGGGAATTGGACTAGAGAGAAATGTGGGAGACCAGAGGGGAAGAATGAGTCCTTCCAAAGCCAAGTCTTCATCCCACAACAGACACCAGCCCAAGCATCACCTCACCCCAAATGGCCAGAGGACCTTTAGTTAAACCTTGCTTCAATATCCATTTTCATTTTGGCACTAGATTGTTACATTTCCACATATCATAATCCAAAGTATGACACAAAGGGATGAGGAAAAGCACATGCTTCATTTCCAAGCATGCTTGGATTGTAAGATCAAAGTCAAGGACTTCAATGCAAGACTACCATCCTTAATTTGTCAGTTTCCTTACATGAGAAATGGGAAATAGGCCACACAGCATTGTCATTTCATCTGAAGTAACAAAAGTAGGGAGCAGACAACTGACACACAATAAGTGTATCATAAATTCCAATGACCCTCCCCCATTTGTTAAACAAAAAATATTTGTTTAATATGTTTTAGCAGCCTTATTAGAAATCTGTACTTTGCTGGAGTGAACAGAAAGCCCTGGAATTTGGCTGAGCCAATGACATTCAAAGATCCCTCAACTCCTCGTCCTCTCATACATAACTGTCATGAGCTATGCAGGCCACATTGCATGCTGGAAGGCAGGAAGAATTTTATTTTCATCCTCAAGTGAGATAAAAGGTGGAGAATGAACAGGATAAATAACGTCATTCCCCTTGTAGTTCTCGCAAATATTTAGATCTCATTTTGTAAGCGCAGAAACTAATCTCTGCTACGTTGAGACTTTTGGTCACACACTTAATGTGAAATACAGGGGTAAATTGATGATGTTGGTATTTCTAAGTATCTATAGTCAATAGAGGCAACAGGTTAGACAGAGAGGGGGGTAAAGAAAAAGTAATTTCTTTTCAGAAGGAAGTAACCCATTGATATTATATCAGTTGCTGCTAGGTCAACCCTGAATTGATTTTTGCGTAGTGACTAGTTCTCTTTTCCTGCATTAATAGTTGAGCAACAATGAGTACTGGCAATTTACCAAAATTACATTGTAGAGCCATCAGCTAGGTCTAAAGGATATATGCCCAGATCCTTTAAAAAGAGTTAAGGGATAACTTATCAAGAAAGAGAAAGTAAAACCTTCCCTTAAAATGGCAATTTGAACACGTACAACTATGTTTCTTTTTCCTTAGCAAACCTTCCCCCCTCCCCCCAACCCAGTTCTCATGAAAAGACCAAAGTCCATAAAAGTAGAGGAAAACTTGTAATCAGTTGTGGAAACAGGGATAAGGACATTCTCATTTTAGAAACTTTTAGGAACTTCTATAAGGCCTCCTCTAGAATAGTCTGGGTTGAAGAAAGGTTATGGCCCATTCCTTCTCACCAATTACAAAGTAAGCATAAGAGACCCCAAGCAGGACCCCTCAAATATCCCAAGTTGAAGATGTATGGAAGCTGGGTCTTGAGACAGTGGACTGATAAAACAACTTACACCAGCGCTGCTGGGAAGGGAACAAAGATCTGGTAAATCCTGACCTGTCAGCCTAGCACACCCAAGGCCCCAAATACAGTGTGGGGACTGCACTGTCCTCTAAGGGATAGTCATATACCTAAACCCCATCCCAGGACCAACTACATAATTTGTTGGTCCCAAAGCAAAATGAAAATGCAGGGTTCCTTGTTCAAAAGGCATCAAAAAGGTTTAAGATAGCGGTGGCAGAAGTTTCAACCAAGCATGGAGCCCTTCTAGGCATAGGCTGCTATGTGACTGTAACAGAGGACATGCCCATGAAACCAGCCACACCTCATTTACCTGAGGAACTTCCCAAAAGCTCCTTGTTGGTCATCCAGATCCAACCAGTTCATCCCCCTAGTATTAATCTGGGCAACCTTTTCCACTCTGACCCACCCTCCCTTTCCTCTGTACTCTTGGGAAACACATGGCCTTTGGCCAAAGAAATACCCCGGTTGCTTCTGAACTCTTCCCTCCCCACCCCTTCCTTCTCTAACCTGATTATCCCTCAGGCCTGCCATGAAGCCTTCCCAAGCTGCTGCTGGTACCTTTTCAATATACCTCTCTTGGTGAGATAGAAATAGGAACCCTCCTTGCCTCCCACCACCTTTCTTCCAAATAGTTCTTCCCACATCCTGCTGTGAGCCAGGCCCCGCTGCCATCTATGCCTCCAGAATATAGAATCTACTGGCTACCTAGTCATATCCCATACTCACTCTAGATTGGCCAAGAGGATGCCAGAGGTGGAAAGACACAATCTACGATCCCTGTAGATAGCCTACCCCACATCTAGCTTGCTGATCAGCAACTTGACCTTCATACCTTCCCCCCTTCATCCCAGCAGCTCCCTACACACACAATCCCACAGGTATTTTTTTAAGATTTATTTATTTATTTATTTGACAGACAGAGATCACAAGTAGGCAGAGAGGCAGGCAGAGAGAGAGGAAGGGAAGCAGACTCCCCACGGAGCAGAGAGCCCAATGCGGGGCTGGATCCCAGGACCCTGGGATCATGACCTGAGCTGAAGGCAGAGGCTTCAACCCACTGAGCCACCCAGGTGTCCCTCCCAAAGGCATTCTTTAAACAAAACAGAACCACCACAAAAATCTCATTTTCAGGTATTTTATTCTTACAGGTCCTTCTCTCTTCCAGTTAGTTTACTTTAGCACCCCCAATAAGACAATTATTTATCCTTATCGGGACCTCCAGTGCACTGACTCCCTCATTATTGCATTACCCATTACTCCCCCACTGTCTTTACTTTTTGCCGCGTCCAATTTAGACTCCTTTGTTCATCATTATAATTGCTCCCTTGCAGAGTCTTCATCATCTCCCTTCTTTCCCTGCTGTATATTCATGTGGGGAAACCCCAACTGGCTGCCTGCTCTATGCCAACTTGTTCAGAAAATCAAAGGGATCCTGAGTGAAAGGTCAAATCAAATGACAAACACAACTGGTACCATTTTAATTTCAAAGCTAAAGAAAAAAGTTCTAAGCACTCAACAAAATAAAGCACACTACTACAAAGGAACAAAAATCAGACTAGGTGATAAACATCTTCCCTAAAATCCTAAATCCATCAATTAATTCTACATGATTTTTCAGAATAAAGACTGTGATCTGAGAATTCTGACCCTTGCAAGCCCTTACACATGTACAAGGACAAAGATGCGATCTCAGCTAGTCCAAGTAGGCTCACCATATGTATCGTCCCAGAAATAAACACATTATCCACATCACCAAAAGAGGAGTCAAAACCAGAAAAATCAAAAGTGAGGAAGTCATCTCAGAGAACAAGAGTAGCAAAACAAGTTGTCCAAATAAAAGCATTAATATGGTTATAAAACTTAATTGAAGTGTTAAAAATAAATCCCCTTGTGAGGATTAATCATAAAAGCTTCGACCAGTGTCTGGCATGTAGTTGACTACGGTCATTACAGTGAAATTGACCTGTTACCAATCTCAATGGAAAGTACCAAAATCTATGAAAAAAATTCAGGGGAATTGATGGAAAAGGAAAGGATGAATTAGAAGACGTAGAGAGAAGGGAAATAAAAACATATTAAGTTCTCGGGGCACCTGGGTGGCTCAGTGCGTTAAGCCTCAGACTTCAGCTCAGGTCATGATCTCAGGGTCCTGGGATCGAGCCCCACATCGGGCTCTCTGCTCAGCAGGGAGCCTGCTTCCCTCTCTCTCTCTGCCTGTCTCTCTGCCTACTTGGGATCTCTGTCAAATAAATAAATAAAATATTTTAAAAAAACATATTAAGTTCTCATCCTATGCCAGCTTAAGTCCAAAAATATCAGTGTTTTGAAGCTAATAATTAGAAGATGTGGGAGTATGTGTGCACATGTGTGTGTATGTTGTTTCATGTAATGCTGGGATCCTTGTTCTGGGAGTGTACACCCTAATCGACCCAGCAAAGCCTTTCATTGTGTCAATCCAGAGTGCCACCATGGGATGATGCAAGGCAGTAGCCCTACACACAGCCCAACTATTCCCTGAATGTGAGTCTTCCTTTGTAGCTCCACAAAAGAGTTGGCCAAAAAGAGAGCAAACCCCCTTAAATGGGTACTGCTGCCCAAGCACTTGGGCCTTAGGGCCACCTTATCTCTTGTACAGAAGGTGGTCTGCCTCAATGCACACAGCCAGAGAACAAGCCCTTCTAGTATGGACTGGTAGCCTCAGCACCATTCCTAAAAGGATCTTCAAGATTCCCACTTCCTGAGCCCAAGTCTTCCCATGGCAGAATAGCAGTGTCTACGCAATTTGTCCTCTGTGACCCGGACTGCCCTCATGCCTGCTGAAGAGGGCTTTCAGCACAATAACATCAAAACAAGGCCGCATGCAAGGCATCTTTAACAGCAATGGCAGTTGTTTGAATTGAGAGTGGAAACTGCCAGAACCAAGCAGAAGGGAGACAGATTGAGAATCATGACGTCCCACTTAGAGGACATAAGATGTCAAAAGAACCAGAAGGAATTGGAACCAAGAGGATACCAATTATCTTAGGGCCACTTTTTAAAATTTCCATGATTTCACTCATTTTGTATATACAATAATGCTCAGCTTGAGGGTATATTTATAACCTCCATGCAAGGTGGGGAGACCCCCATCCCAGACTCATTTGCTGTCATTCCCAAAGGTGATATTTAGTCTCATTTCTCCAAGTGTGTGTTTGGAAAGTGTCCATGACGGTTATTCTAACAAAACCTGCCCGAGGGGAAGGGATATAGCTAAGATGCTATCCCCTCACATAACATTATCAATAGAGATTTTTTTTCTGAATTCACAGTATTATTTCTGGGGCTTGAGGGCTGCTGGGCAGGGAACAGGAAGGTGTATCCCCATGGAAATGAATCGAAGTGCAGCCATGGTAGCCGGTTACCTGGAAATCATACACACCTGCTCACACTCTATCTACAGCATGGGATAATTAATATCCTCCTCACAGCCTTCCACTTGCCATTGAGTTTGCCAAGGTGGCAGTTATATACCACTGACTTTTCCAAATTGGGTATTAATGATTTACTCTCTGAAATCTAAAGGTGCTTACAAGACATGATAGTGAGTGGCTGAGAAATAATGCAAATAGAAAACACTCCCCTCTCCCCATCTGGGTATGGCCAGGCTGATGATTTATGTGGGGAGGTCTCCATAGGCTCTTGACCTTAGCAGAGATGAGTTGAGAAAGAGAGGCTGGCTTCCCAGCTGCTTCCAACATCTCAGTTGCCTACCGACAGCATGCGGATCAACTGTAGGGTGAGAGCTCTCCCCACATAGCTGAACTAATAGAACACATTTATATTCTCACAAAAAGCAAGAGGCACTTTGGTCAACAACAGTGAAGTGCAAGGACTGGATGCCCAGGTTCTGTCCTCAGCCTCTCAGGTCCCACTTCCAGCCCTGAGAGCTCTTCATACCCTTGTGTCTGCAAGTCCGCATGGATTACCACCAGGGAGACCCAGCCCACAACTCCCCTCCTCACAGGACTTGTCCCTGACCTACACCATATCACACTGATAATTCATCTCTTCTCTATCCTGCCATCCTCCTGCATGGAATCAATTTACTGGTCAGCTTAAAGAGTTGACTACTATTGCATAGCACTTGGTCTCAAATGGGATATTTTTCAAGCAGAGGCACACTGATTTACAATAACACTTAGCACTTACACAGCAACTTTGTTTATAAAGCTTTGCCCTGTAGATTGTCCATGTTTTACCCTCATATCCGTATACAACCTATGAGGTGAATGGGTGGACACAAAACATTTCATAATGCTAACTTTTTGCAACATCTTTGAAGATACTATTTGGATTAAAAGATATTTTGACATACTTTAAAGATAAGTCACTAATTTTTCAGTTTTGACTTTATGTAGAGATCTCCCTATCCCTGAGCCTTACCCCCAAAGCAATAACTTACAGTCCTCTTCCCACTCTCAAAACAACCCTCCCTCCTGGCACACACATGGACACGCATGGAAATCTGAGATGGGTAGAGAAAGGAAGGGGAGGATCAGGAAATGTTTTGTGTACATTTCTTACTAAAATCTAGAAGAAATAATTCATTTTAAGCTTTATCAAAATGTCTCATCCAAGTAAGGTATGCAATATTTTATTCTAGACATAAAATAGATGAAGAAACAATAAGCCAAGTTGTTTGACCAAGTTCATATCACCGGCCATGATGGTACTATGCTCGGACTCACCTTTGAGTTAATATCGTGAGTACTTATCACACTGAGAAGTGGAGCTTGCTGTCTGGAGAAAGTGTTCCTCCAGCATTTACGGGGTACAGAAGGAATAGTATTTGTGGAGTTACCAAGTACCAGACCCTGCACCAGCCTCTGTAGAGAATTATCTCAATACTTCAAGGCAGGTGTCTTTGCCTTTCCCACATTCAGATGAAGAAGCTTGCCCAAGTTTGACCCAAGTTGACTTCTTTGACCCAACTAGAAAATAGTTGGGTCAAACTTAGGCCTATGTGATTGGTCAGTCTTGGAAAACCATAATTCCAACTCCAAGTCTCTCCCTGGTTTTTGGCTCATTACCTTTCACTAATAGCCTTCCCTTGATGCTATTGCTTCCACCTGCTTTGGCAACAGAAACATTTCTAAGAACGCTGATGAAATCTCACTGAAGTGGGAGGAGAGAGAACATGGCACCTAGTTTTAGTTCAGATGGTCATCAGGAGGGAAGGGAAGAGAAGTGCCAAATGCTCGGTACAGTGGGGGCTCTGCCCTCTTTGGCCATGCGTCATTGTGGAGTTCCCACTGAGACACAAAAAGCAAGACTGAGTGGGGAGGCGGGAGCAGGATGATAAAGAAGACAAGAAAAGAGCAGAAAGACAGGGACTTGGGGGGGGGTGATTGAAATTTAAATGGCATGGACACTGTTAAGAGGGAGTATGGGAAGGGGCTAAATGCAGAAATTTTCAAAGTTGACCAAGTACAAGAACAGCCAGATACTTAATATCTCTGAGATTTAGTTTCTGCACTTGCAAAACAAGGATGATTATCAGTACTATAGTGGTAATTAAATGAGATAAAGTCTAAAACATTTAACATTTAAGTGGCTGATTCACAGCAAGCATTCAGTATATGTTCGTTATTCTTATGGGCTTTTTACTATGAAAAATAACAGAATACCCAGAAGGAAAAGGACAACACAAATATATGACCATAGGAACAAATAGGTATAAACGACATGAAAATTGGCAAAAGAAACCACAAAGGAGAGAAAAGCTTGTGTTTTATTTTCAGAAAGGAGCAAATATACCAGGAAGAAAGCACAGAAAAGGTCTTCCTTCAGTCTGAATGATGTTTCACAGAGACCACTGTACTCATTGATCTCAGTGGCTGGGAACAGGTTTGGGGTCAAGGGACATCCTCTTCTATTCTAAACCACAGATGTGAAACCAACCAATGAACAATTTTCCAACAGATGTACAAACTCCCCAGATCTATACTGAATGATGCTCATAATAGAATTAATAGTAACCAACAGTTATTGAGAACTCATGCATGCCAGGTGATAGTCCAGGCACTAATACATGTCGTCACTACACTAAGCACATACTGTCACTTGCCACAGGCCTATTATTATCCTTGTGTAACTGTGGCAATGGGATCTAGGGAGGATGAGAAACTTACCCACAGTCACAAAGTTGGTGAATTGAAAACATGGTTGCATTCTCAACACAACCAACTCAAAAGCCCAAAACTTTAATGATTGTGCTAACCTAAACCCCTAACTAAACATAATTTAAGAGACTGGAGGGCTATAAATATCTTACAGTAGCAGAATTCTAAAGATCTGAAAGTTAAGGTATGCTAAGACATATAGAAAGCAATAGGAAATCCTGGTTTAAGACTGAGGATTAGCCACACAGTTGGCTATTCTCTTTGAAGAAAAACCAGAATTGTTAATCAAGAATTAACACCTGGATTTTGGAAATATCAGCTGACCTGCCCAGGTCTATTCTCTGCTACTCTACCAACCAACCTCAACCTTCTTTCATGACTCTCAGTAACATGACAACTCCATCATTTGAATTTGGTTCAACCAAAACCTTGGACCCACCCTTGACTCCCTGTCCTACATGCCACATCTAATGCATCATCAAGCCCTATCAGCAAGGCCTTCACACTACATCCAGAACTCAACCATTTGTCACCACCACCATTGTTGCCACCATGGTCCAAGCTGGCCTCAGTTCCCACTGGGGTTACTGCAAGAGCTTCAATGGAATTCCCATTTCTGCCTGTGACCCATATACTCTATTCTCTCCATATCAGCCAGCATGAGACTTTAAAAACATGTCTCTTTAAATGTCATGTCTCTGCTTAAAGTCCCTAGATGGCCTCCAATCTCAATCAGAAGAAAACAACAGAATTCTTACAATGGCCTAAAAGCTTCTACATAACATGACCCATAATCTCTCAGACCTGCTCTCATGCTGGGTTCACTCTCCCTCAGCCACACAAGCTTCCCTCCTCTTGCTGGAAGAGGCCAGGCAGGCTTCAAAAGGGGAATCTTTTGGGATGCCTGGGTGGCTCAGTTGGTTAAGCGGCTGCCTTCGGCTCAGGTCATGGTCCCAGCATCCTGGGATCAAGTCCCACATCGGGCTCCTTGCTCAGCAGGGAGCCTGCTTCTCCCTCTGCCTCTGTCTGCCTGTGCTCACTCTCTAATAAATAAATAAAATCTTTTTAAAAAAAAAGGGGGGGGGATCTTTTCATGTAGCCCAGGGCCTTCTCCCAGACAGCCCATGGCCTACTTTAATGCATCCTTTGGAATCTCTGCTCAAATATCATATTAGAAAGGCCTTCCCAAACTACCCTTTTTAAATTAGTACCCTGGCAACCTCAGATATGCCCATATTACTTATCATCTAATGTATTTTATTTTTTTAAAGATTTTTTATGTATTTATTTGACATAGAGAGATCACAAGTAAGCAGAGAGGCAGGTAGAGAGAGGAAGGGAAGCAGGCTCTCCGCTGAGCAGAGAGGCCCAATGCGGGGCTTGATCCCAGGACCCTGAGATCATGACCTGAGCCGAAGGCAGAGGCTTTAACCCACTGAGCCACCCAGGCGCCCCTGTATTTTACTTATTTTACTTGTACACTTTATTATCCATCTTCCTCTACTAGCTCAACTCTCAGGAAGGGAAGAATTTATGTCTGTTTTGTTACTGATCTCAAGTGCCTACAACAATGTATGAAAACATAGGTGATACCCAATAAATTGGTTCTAAGTGATGAATAAAGAACTTGAAGGCACATAATATGGCTTCTTTCATTTCACTTCCCCAACAATCAATCCCTGGCACACAAGTAAATGTGGAGATTTGGGAGGTTAAATGAGTATCTTTATCAGTCATGGTTCTCCAGAGAAACAGAACCAATGATGAGATGTGCATACATATATATAGAGAGAAAGAGATTTAAGTAATTGGCTCCTGTGATTCTAGAGCCTGGCAAATTCAAAATCTGTAGGGTAGATGACCAGGCTGGAGACCTGAGGGAGAGTCTATGTTGCAACTAAAGTTTGAAAGCTGTCGACTGCAGAATTCCCTCTTGCCCAGAGAAAGTCAATCTTTTGTTCTATTCGGGCCTTCAATTGACTGGATGAAACCAACCCATATTATGGAGAGAAATTGGCTTTATTCAATTTAAATGTTCATCTCATCCAAAAACACTGTCAGAGAAACACTCAGAATACTGTTCAAGCACATATTGGAGTACTATGGCCCAGCCAAGCGGACACATAAAATAAACCAAAACAGCATCCTATTAAGGTGAATCACTAGGATGTATCAGATTAAAGAAGAATGTGCTCTCTCATTAAGCATCTAAAAGATACCCGGAGTGCTATGCACCGTGCTAAGTTGTCCAAGATGTCCTCTTCAAGAACCTTCTGGGAACAACATACGCCCTTGTCATCCCGCAAGTGTTATCGCTGCTCCGTGTCCACTTGACCATCTGGGGACCCAAGAGAGACTGCACACCTCATCAGCCAGGCCCTTGCTCAATGAACTAAGTACACGCACATCAGTAAGGGGTTTGCCAGCTACACAGAATAACTGAGCAAATGCTTAGAATCATACTTTACAAGAGAATGAAAAACAGTCAGCCTCTCTTGAAGTATGTGCCTAACAGCTGCCCTTCCCCAGAGATGATGCTAGCTACAAGGCTGGCCCCCAGCAGCCATGTCTGTACTTTGGGCATTTGGCCTCCTTCTCTACTACCACTCCCCCACTCCCCCACCTCCTAATTTCAAGTTCCTTGAACTCTCCAAGCCATGGTTTCCTCTGGGAAAACCTATCCACTTGTTAGGAAGCTCCATGAGAACAGAGATTTGTCTGGATTGTTCACCTAGCCTGACATATTAGCTATCGCTATAATTATGATTATTACTGCAGTTATTAGATCAGAAAAGGGAAGTCCTTTCATGAGTCTGCCCCTTCTGAGCCTTAGCATTGTGTCTCAAAGACTCAGGTTGAGTTCACTCCATGCAGGTATCTCTCTATAGCAATGCAAAGGGGACTTTTTCACCTGGTTTTATGATGAAGACATAAGCTCATGCCAAAGTGGACCAAGCCCATGCTCCATAATGAGCACTGTGAACACTTCGCCGTGCACACCTGACACTCTATGTCACACTTCCAAAGTTTTCATTGTCTACTTGAATGATGATTTGAATAATCTGCATTTCCCTGACTAAGCTACAATTCCACAGGAAGTAGGAGTAGTTTCATTCACAGTTGAATCCCATCATGTAACACAGGGCCTGTCTGAATTAAGCCAAACAGATCAGGTGAAGCCACAGAACCAAATCTCCAAATTTCAAATGTCAATAGTATAACACAATAAATGTCTATTTTGTATTACTCATGCTATACGCCCATCATGGATTTGTAAGGGGCTCTGCTGCACATAATCACTCAGGAACCCCAGGGAGACAGGAGCTCCACCATTCTGTTGTAGCTCCATGACCTGGAACACATAGCTTCCTCAATCACTGGGTCTCCTCATATGCAGAGGTATCACGTACCGCCAAGTCAATGTTTTGGCCCAGAGTGACCTGTCTACCCACAGACACTTGGCCAACAGGAGTCTCCAAAGCCAACTAACTGCAAAGGGTCTGGGAAAAGTAGGAGACCAAAAACATTTTTTATGAGCATTACTCTCTCTACCATACTGGCACCATCATTGTTGTTCATTAAGTTTTTTTATTGAATGTGTGAATGAATAAGTGATTGCTAATGACAAACTCTACAATGAGTCTTGATCTGTTTCAAGCCCCACCTCACCCTAGGTGGAAGAAAAGATTCTGGGTCCATCTGGTTCTTCTTCTAAGTCCCAAGTCATTTGCTTAAGCTTTCATTCCAGGCTCATAATGTCCATGTCATGGATAAGTAATGTCTCAGAGTTTTGGATATTTGAGAAGTTCTTCAATGGGCTACATTAGTTTTCCCATAATTTCCAGAAAACTAGGTCTGGAAATAAAGACAAAATCTTGGCTCCCAAATTCACCAATGATGTTCAGGCCATGAAAACAACAAAGGGGCAAGAAAGTCATTTTCTCTAAGAAAATCTTTAATGAGATATAACAGAAATCCTGTCTAAAAGCACAAGAGACAAACAGAAACAGTGAAATCCCTATTAAGCTCTGCCATATAACGTATAGAGTCTAAAATCCGAAGAGGATGAAGAGGACAGCTCTTCTCTTAACAGGCCTGAGCACATGAGACAACACTTCTCTGCTTCTTTTTACTAATTCGCCATTTCTGGGGAAATGGTTTTCATCACCTCAGATTCTTAACTTTAAAATTCTCATCTTTCAATAAGCCAATCAATTCCTTGTGCCCAACTGAAGAATGGGTTGAAGAACAAGGAGTAAAGAGGAAATTCCAAAAACACATTGAAAGCAAGAGCCCAGATCCCTATTCTACATACACCTGCCTGCTTGTCTCATCCACAGGGCTTCATCAAGAGCCAGCCCCGGGAGCCGGGAGGAAACGCCATCCACCTAGCCAACAGACCCCAGACTGAAGAGGCCCATTTGCTTGCTGGCCTTCAACTAACAAGATGCTCTCTCATTAATTCTCTGGTAAGCTTTGGGAATCTTTAAGTCATCAGTGACTCATGCTTAGGATAAAACAGTATGCAGACTGAGGCATCAGCAGCCTCAGTGGGGCCGAGCAAAAATAGTAAAAGGACTCGGTCAAGAGTAGGATGGCCCAGATCCAAAAAGAGGA
Organism: Taxidea taxus jeffersonii; assembly: GCA_003697995.1. Taxonomy (NCBI): domain Eukaryota; kingdom Metazoa; phylum Chordata; class Mammalia; order Carnivora; family Mustelidae; genus Taxidea; species Taxidea taxus. The sequence goes on from RCUC01139673.1 coordinate 16,291, forward strand.
GTCAATGTGAGGAGGACATGTGGGCCCAGGAAAGATGGAAGAAGAGAATCTCCATATCCAACTTTCCAGTCAGGCTACCCTCCACAGCTTTGCAAGACCCGTCCTCTTCGTGTGATCAGAGTTGAGGGCGATCTGTCTGTCCCTTTCAGCCAAAAGGCACTTGAGTCTACAAATACTAAGGTTATTAATGATAATCAGCATTTACTCAACACTTATTTTGTGTAACTAGCATGGCACTAAGACTTCTATACTATGGTCTCCTTATTCCTATGAAAGCAATACTGTTTTTTATCCCAGTTTTGCATTTGAGGAAATCAAGAATCTGAGAGGCTAATCTGATTATAACTGCCGGCTGAAGCAGGAATTAAACACAAGTAGACCTGACTCAAAGTTCCTGCTCTTAGCTCCCGGACTAGACTGCTCCTTGATCCCTGGGCTGGGCAATCTTGGGAATCTAAGAACCATGGGAGAGCCATCCACTCCTCTACAAGTCTGCCACCGTTAACTATCATTGACGGTGACCTCATAATGAGGTGGGAAGAGCCTGAGGTTCAGGGTAGGAGTTGGATTTCAATCCTGGCTCTACGGTTTATTTAATCTTCCCTCAACCCTCACCTCCCCTTCTTCACTTGTAATAATGTCTCATGTTCAGGGTTGCAAAGGAATTAAATGGCAAACCTGAGAGATAGTACGTAGCACCAAGCAAAGCACCTAGCATTTAGTAAGTATCAGTTCCCTTCCCTCTCTGTGTTATTTAAAAGATCAAAGTATAGCACACAGCACATAGTAGGTGACTGTACATCACGACCCTACTGCCCTCCCTTGCATTCTAGAATCTCTGAGATGTCTTGGCCATCAGCTTGATGCCACCGTCACTTCCAGGCATCCACAGAGCCTCAGCTCAGTGCACTGATCTTGAATCAAGGCTATTTTTTGTTCTTCTGAAATGTGTGTGAGGCTTGGGGAGCTGAGAGAATAGTCTGTGAGAAGCGAGAAATGCCAGCCTGCTTTTACTCAGAGTTGTCACCGATGAAAAGTGTTACAGAGGTTAATGAATTTTTCCAAAAGAATGAACCGTCAGGGGGGAAAGGAGAGCAGAAAGAGGCTGATTACCTGTGTGACTCTAGCACAGGCTTCATGAACACGGCTCGCTACAGACAACTGCAAGGGAGGCTCAGCCGGACAGAGACTCGTGTCCACCAGAAATGGATTCTATCCACGTGTCTGAAAAAGGTGTCTCTCCATTCAGCCATAGCCTTCTCTGGATTTCCTCTATCCTCAGACAAAACAAGAGTTTGGAATCCTACCAAACTTCTTACAGAAATGCTACCCATGCAGAGGAGAGGACTACCAGCACAAGGAAGGGAAAGGCAAGAGGCTTCCACTTCACATAGCCACTGGAAAAAAAAATCTCATTTCATTCAGGAAGATGTAGAGCTTCGGAAGTTGGTGTCCTCTACTTAAAGTGTAGATGTGGAACCAGCGATGCCTGCGTCACCTGAGAGCTTATTAGAAAGTGTGGAGATTACCAAGCCCAGCCACAGCCCTCCTAAAATGGAATCTGTGCAGTGGAATGGCGGGGTGGCTGTCAGTAGAGATCCAGACTCCAGAGGCCTAGGGTAGGGCATGAGAATCTGCATGTCTGGCAAGCTCCTGAGTGACACCAGTGCCGCTAGGTGACAGAGGGCACTTGGAGTAGCAAGTCTCCACATAATCCATTAGTGAGCCCCTGCGCATTGTGAGTCACTGACCTGGCTGTGATGAGCTCTGTCCTCGGGTGTCTATGTCCGCCCAAACTGTCACCCATCCAATCCCACTAGAGCAGAAAAAGAGAACGGCTCACCAAAGGTGGGTATACCCTCTTCAACAGATGCACAGTTAGCCCTGGTCCCAGTTGGTCACTGCTGAAGCTCCCTCCTGGTCACCTGGTGGGGTGGGGGGAGGGAGGAACCATGTGACCAGTTGTCACCAATGTGATGTAAGCAGGAATGCCATAGATTACATCCCAGCCAGGGCTTTCAGGAAGTGGGAGCACTTTCTCCACTCTCTTTCTGCACCACTGGCTGTGGACTCTGAAGTCTTAGAGGATCCTAATCAACAAGATGGAAAGAGACTGGGTCCCTGAACCAACATATGGAAGAAACCCACCCTCTGGCCTTCAACCCTGAAGTAGACAGTTACATGTGCAAGAAACCGGTCTCTATTGTTTTTTGCAACTGAAACTGTGGGTACTATTTTCTCAGCAGCTGGTGTTACATTAATACCACCACCATTATAATTCCCCCTAATTTACAATAGTTACATTTCACTTAGTCATGGCTATTCCCTGCCAAGCACTGTTCAGGATGTTTTTTTTTTTTTTTACACACGGTCTCTTAACCCCCTGTGAAAATGCCCCCCATTTTTCAGACATAGAAACTGCAGCTCTAAAGGCATTAAATAAGTTGAGGATGCCCCCTCCATCCAGCAAGTGTGGAGCTGGAACTGAAACCAGGTGCGCGTCACTAGGAACCAGAGCTCCATTCCATGGAGATTTGTCTGCGCAATGAAAGATTTCATCCCAGGCTAGTTACTGCTGCATCATACCACTGCTTTCACGCACCTTCCCAAATGGCTTTTCTCTGCTGCCTCTGTCCTCTACTCTCCCTCACAAGGTAATAAGGTAATTATTAATAAAACTCCCAATGGTATGCAGGAATTCTCCACCCATCCTGCCCTAGGCTTCTCCTGGAGCTCCCTTCTCTACAGTGTCTCCTTGTATTTTGCTGCACAAAATGGTTGCTGTCAAGATGGTTTAATGTTCCTTGTAGGTCAAGGCTATGTGTTGCTTCCGCAGTGCCCTTATTGCTGACCTTGCCTCCTTCACTAGGTGTTGGTTTTTGTGGGATTTTCCCCCCTTCCCTGTCTTGCACTGATGTACACACACAGAGCTAAAACAACAGTTGCAGTAAAGCCTCCCCAACCAAGGAGAACACTAACATGGGGAGGGGGACGGTGAAGTCAGCCCCGAAAGCCCCTACACTCCTCGCTCCCCACCCGTGCTGGGAGCCTAAGGTCAGACTCCCTGCCGTGGTCTTGCTGGCTGAGTCAAGCATGGCTCATGAGCCCACCTTCCCTGTCTTCACCTCACGACCTCTGCCACTTCCCACACAGGAATTTGACCAGTGAGGGGGTCATGCTCCCCGCATAGCTCCTCTGGTCGTCTTCAGCCATGTGCACAAGTTACCTCCACAGTGAGAACGTGGGTGCTGGGTCAGGGTGAGCCTGAGCCATCTTTGGATTGGGTGCAGAGATTCTGCTCGAGACAGTCAGGGGCCAAAAACAGCAAGAGGAAAGGGAAACCAAATCCTCACAGGTGACAGCGCCCATGCCTGGAACCGGATCTTGTACGTAGAAGGCACTCCCTTATAACTTGCAGGAACAATTGAATGAACAATTAACAAAAGAGTAAGTAGGTGTTCCAGGCATGTAAGATGTGTCCAGAAGGGGAATGAGGGATTTAAGATATTGAAGAGATCAGGGAAAGCTCCATGGACAAGAGCCCCAAGCTGGAATGGGAAAGGGTGAGTAGGAGCTTCCTATGGGGACACAAGGACGCTTGTTTCTGGGATACTTCCACCTAAGCTTTATAGCTACATAGGGGAACAGAGACTTGCCATAACGTCACCTTGGCTGTGTGTGCCAATAATGAGCGTCTCTTCTTTTCCTGACTGGTTTATCCGCCTCTAATTAGATCCTCATGGGCCTCTGATTACCACACTGAAGCAGCTGAGAAAACAGCCTGGGAGGCAGGCTAGTTGGCAAAGCATTGGTGACTGATGGGAGAGGAGCCTTCGGTAAGGCCTACACTGGGCATGCACATCGCAGGCAGGATCTCACTTAACCCTTTCAATGACCCTTGGAGAAAAACTCCAGCACTGGAGTTAGTGTGGTTTACTCCTGGTCAAGGGCTTGGCAGGGACATAAGCAGAACTCAAGTGCAGGCTATCTAACACAGAGCGTGTGCTTTTCACTCCGGTATCAGGACACCTGCACACCGGTTGGTGAAGACAAGCAGACCCATCTCTGACCACCACAGCTGAGGCTCCAGAAGGGAATAACTTCTGGAAACAAATCGTGCAGTGCACAGGTACACCGGCCAGGGTAGACAATGAGGTTGAAACACAGTCTTCACTTCGGGGGTAACACAGTGCCCTGGGGCTGGAGCAAAGAAGGATGCCTTTGCCTTCCCACCAGACTTGGCCCTCTAAGCCATGTGTCTCGGGGTTGTGTCCAGAGTCTAACTTCTTGTGCCCAGCCAAGGCAGTTTTTTAATGTGCTCAAAGGCGCTGTATGCTGTAGCCATAATCTGCCTTCAGGCTTTGTGGTTCCTTCATGGTATGCTACAGTAGATACTTTGGGGGGCCTCAGGGTCCACCAGGCTGAGATTCAAATCCCAGTTACGCAGCTTACAGATTAAACTTGCTGTGTGACCTGGAACAAATAGTTGAACTTCTCTGCATCTCCAAAGTCTCATTTACAGGTTCAGGGTAATGTTACAGGTCTGAGTGGGAAATTCTGAAATTTGAATTAACAATGAAGTTCCAAGCGTAACATGAATTGGCTTCAGTGTTTAACAAATTGTTAATTTCCAAGAATAAATCTGAACCAGAAGTCTAGACAAAGCCTGAAGTACTTCCCAGAGCAGAAGGACTTGCTCAGGGAAGACATTTCATGACTGTATTTGCGAGTTCTTGTCACATGCAAGAGTGGACACAGAACCTTCCTGGCTCGGGCACCATCAACCTGCCTCTCCAGCTCACTGGTGGGTAAGGGCTAAAATAACAGTGGACCATGCTTCTGTTCAAAGACTAAGCAAGCATGAGAGGCTTCTAGGGGGAGGCATGAACACGACTTAGAGTAGTAGAGTTTTACACTGATGAACTGAGAGCCTGAGTTCTTGCCCCAGCTCTAACATTAACCCCATTGTGTCACACCGATAACAGCATTCCCCGATAAATGAAATAAGCTAAACCCTGGATGAATGGGGCATGAGCCCACCTACCAAAGGGTTATTGCCTGATCAGATCATGTCTAATTACCACATAAAATAGTGCCTAGCATACACACAAGCACAAAACTGTTGCCAGTGTCTCACACTTCCTTCGTTTACCTTGCACTCTTACAGGAATCACATGCAAGCATTTACATGCAACTGCTCTGCAAGCTGTAGGGCACTTGGTAAATATAAATGATGACCTCATGAGTAACACTGGACCCCCTCAGCCTCAGTTTCCCCACCGTTAAAGGATGGAGCATATAGCCTGTCCTACACCACCCCCACCCCACCATCTTGCAGGCTGATGAACATTCAAGTTAAGAGAAGAATGGGAAAGGGTAGTTGGAAGCCAATTCACTCTGCAATCAGGGTCACCCGTGGTCCTGTTAACAGGATACAAGCCAGCAGGGAGCAAACTTTCTCTGGGAAAAAGAAATCACCCTTTCAAGAAAGAGTTCATTCCCATGACCCAGCCTACAAGGAGTCCTGGGGCCATGTTTACTAGGTGGTGGAGACCAAACCCTCTGTCAGACAACTACACACCAACATTTCTCAGGTCTCTGGAAATGGCAAAACCCTCAGAGCCCCTTGTCGGAGCCTCAGGAGCCCATGACAGAGTTGAAGAATCCAGAGCCCCTGCTGCCTCTGACCCTTCACAGTGTTGTCCCCAGGGTCCTCGTGCAGCCACAATGGGACAGTTCAGATGCCTGCTGAGGAGAAGCAGGAGGAAGGAGCTGAAGAAACAATGGTCCTGGCTTAATTAATGCCCTGTCCCTATGCACAGAGAGCACCTGGGGAATGTAAATGCTAGCAAGCAGGCAGGGCAAGGTGAGGCAACACAGTCCTGGACCTACCTAACTGATGTTTGCTGCTGTCCAAAGCCCCCCCCCCCCTTCTCCCCCTCCCCACCCCACTAGAAATCAGGATCAGTTCCGCATCCCTCTGATTGATAACCAGGCCCCTGAATAGGTTAGGTCCTCCTGGACATGTGTCTCCATGTGGCTCAGTAGAAGTGGCATTTGAGAGGAGAAATGTCAGAGAGAAAGGTCTTGAAATAAAGAGGCTGACTTCTATAGCTGTTGAAGCCTCTGAGCCCTGCGGCTCCAAAGGCCACCCTCGGGGCCCTTCATATAGAGCTGTGAAAGGGAATACTCTGGGGCATTGTCCTCCCCATGCTCCACTCAGCTCCCCGGCCCACTTCCACACACCCAGTTCCTAGGGACCCAGGCCATGGCTGGTTGCTCTCGACTCGAGTGCAGAAATAAAGACCCATCTGGAGCTTCTGATTCAAGGGGAAGAGACAGCTGCAGATAAAGGCTTTGTAGGATACCGAGCAGGGACTGCTGGAGTCCAGAAGAGGAGCTAACCCCGATTCGGGGAGCAGGAAGTCTGAAAAACCAGGTTCCAGAGTGAGGTCAGAAAGGGTGAGGAAAAAAAGCCAAGTGCAGGGGGTGGGGGAGCCGGGTTTTTCCCAGCAGGGAGAGCATCCTGTGCAAATCCATAGAGGTACCAGCCAGCAGACTGAGCACATAGGCTCTAAGGGGCTGAGATTGCTGGAGAAAGAGGAAAGAGTGATGCCAGAAGGTCAGAAAAGATGGCAGGCTGGGCATCCCAAGGGTGGGCACAGGTTGCAGACAGAGAGCAGGGAGGAGCTGCCGCAGAGCCTGAACAGGCAGTCAGGGGCTCCGATTCTGGCTGCCACACAGAACTGCAGGACGGAGCAAGGCAGGCAGACCTGGAGCTCCTACTTAGGAAGCAGAGAGGATCCAGGTGAGAAGTGAACGCTGGCCCAGGTAGACAAGAATCATGAGGATTCCAGCAATTCCCCAGGTCGAACCCCCAGGATCTGGAGCCTGCTGCAATCAGGAGTTTGATATTTGAAAGAGATGAATGTAGAGGGACAGGCAGGCTGCTGGCTCCAAAGAACACAATGATGGTAGGTGGCCAGGGCAACCAAAATAGAGCTCTTTGCTTTGAGGAGAGCCATGGTTGGGATGCAGGGGCAGTTTGAGGAGTCTGCAAGACTTGCGTGAAGAAATGAAGACCTGGAAGCTAGATTATCACGCTGTAGCTCCTTCCTGCCACTCCGCTACAAGGACCCTGCCTGGCAATTCATACTGCACAAGAAATGCCACGTGAGTAAATGCTTTGAGGTATAGGACAAATCACTGGGGAACTCCTGAGACACGGGTGGAGAGGGGTGGAGAGGGATGGAGAAGCAAATGAATACTTCCTGAGACAAGGATGCATCCGGTTGCATACACAGTTCACCTAACTGGATTCTTACATCGATCTGGGAAGTAGTGTTGTTCCCATTTTGCAGAAGATACTGAAGACACAAAGGACCAAAATAGGTTACCCTTGCCCACAGCTTCTAAGTGGCCTGCCTACACTTCAAACCCCACTCTGGCTTGTGCCACAGCGGTTCAGAGCTCCAGCTGAGGACCTGAGGGAGCCTGGCTGACACCTTGGCTGTCACCCATTAACTGTGTGGCTTTCGAGAAGATCCTTAAGAACTCTGCGGCAATGTCAACTACAAAATACGAATGTATAGAATACACATCTTCTGGAATGGTTGGAGAATTAAATGAGATCTTCCAGGTAAGCCTAGAACACAGCTCCTTGCACACCATGAGCATTCAGCAGGTATCAGCAGACACTGCTCCAAAGCTCGTGTCCCGGCCTCAGCACAGTGCAGTCAGAGCCAGCAGAAGTGGGGTCTGTGGTTGAGGAAGGGGTTGTTCTTCCTCTAAGAATAAAGTCATTTCATGCACTTACAGGTAAGCAGCCCCAGTTAGACACGGAGGCCACCTGATGGCATTTCATCTTTTTCCTTGAGAAGCGGATCGAATGCACCAATAAGGGAAAAGCCAGAACCTTCACCCTGGTGTTGTTTGTGGGTGAGTTCATTCTTCTCTGCCTTTGGTAATGTACTTGCTCTTATACCATACATGTATTCTAGAAAGGAAATCAATATATCATCTCTCTCTCCTGTGCATGTATGCATACCCACACACACACAGTTTTGAAAAAAAAAAAATATATTGCTTTGGCTTTGAAAAGTTGCACCCATGCTTCCTAAGTATCCTCCCGGGTTCAGCAGCTTCAGTATCATGTGAGAGCTTTTTAGGAGTGTGAATGCCAAGTCCTACCCTAGACCTATTGAACCAGAAGTTTTGGGAGTTGGATCCTGCTCCTGACTGACAAATCCTCCAGGAGATTCTGATGCTCTCAAGCTGGAGACCCACTGCCTTCGATAAAGGCAGAAGAGTCACCCCAACTCGCCACTCACTGGAGTAAAGGTTAGAGGAAGCCAGTGGGGTCAATCCTTATACCCTCCAAACTCGGCATCAAAGATCCTACCAACCCCTCCCCTTTTATTTCCATCTCCCACATCCTGAGCTACAGAAAAGGGCTCTTGGCCACCTGGGATATCTGTCATTTTGACTTTTGTTTTTTAGAAGATTTTTTTTTCCAATTTCTTTGACAGACAGAGAGATCACAGTAGGCAGAGAGGCAGGCAGAAAGAGAGGAGGAAGCAGGCTCCCTGCTGAGCAGAGAGCCGGAAGCGGGGCTCGATCCCAGGACCCTGAGATCATGACCTGAGCTGAAGGCAGGAGCTTAACCCACTGAGCCACCCAGGCACCCTTGTTTTTTTGTTTTTTAACGATTTTATTTATTTATTTGACAGACAGAGAGAGAGAGATCACAAGTAGGCAGAGAGGCAGGCGGGGTAGGGCAGGAAGCAGGCTCCCGATGAGCACAAAACCCAAAGCGGGGCTCTATCTACCCGGGATCATGACCTGAACCAAAGGCAGAGGCTTAACCCACTGAGCCGCCCAGGCACTCCTGATATCTGTCATTTTGAAGAGGGTATCTCCAAGCAACAGGTCCTAACCTGGTCCTGCCCTGACCCAAGGATTCTTCAGCCCTAAACCTAAAGCCAGAAAAATACTTTCCAGAGCAAACCACATAACACTTTTCCCCAAATCATTCCATCCACCAGATGCCTGGAAAAGTAGTCAATATAGTTATGTATGTGACTTTTATTCCAAGAAACACAAATGCCCACAGAAGTTAGGCTGACAGCTCAAGTGAGTTAAGTGCCCTGGGTTGGGGAGTAGTTGGGAATGGTGGGGCCTGTGGAAAATGAAGAGGGCATGACAATCTAAAAGAGCAACTGATTGTGTAAAATCTGCAGCTTTACAGGGTGTGATTCTAATGTGGCCAGAGTCTTCCCAGCATTTCAGGAGAAGCCAGAAATCCAAATATTTGTGGCAAATCCTCTCCAATACAAGTGTTAGCACAATTGCTTTCCAAACACAATGTGTGTCACATAGCTGTAGGCCAGATTTGGCTACAGGCTGATCATGACCTTTGTTCTAAGGAAACAGTTGTTTTTTTAAGAAACAAATTAAAAAAAAAAAAAAAAGGACCATCAGGGAGTTTTTGACTACAATTAACTTGGTTGCTGTTTTGCCTTGTCTTTTCGGATAATGACTTCTATTAAGTGGGCCTTGGAATCTCCAGGACCAGTGAACACCTCTAGAGGATACTGGTGAGACAGCACTGACCACCTGCAGTTCCCTTCCTAAAAATCAGTCCCTCCTCCCAATTAGAAGGGAAACACAAATACAGGAGAAGAGGAGACACTGATTGCTATGTGCATTTGTCCCTGGACTGGATTGTCTCCTCCAAGGACTCTCCTTGAGTAAACAGTGACATCCACTGGCTAAAAATTAGATCCTGAGTCCTAGTTGTGGAAAAAAAAAAAAAGAAGAAGAAGAAAGAAAAAGAAAAGGAAAGAAAAGAAACTTCCTGACAGGTTATAAGCAAGATAATGCCGATCCAGGCTGGGGATTTTCAGGTACCGACAGACTGCTAACAGGAATGAATCCAGAGCCAAGAGCAAGACTTGGGAAGAATATGGATTTGAATAAGAACAAGAAAGAAATGTGATTCCCATACATGCTGGGCTGCTTTACATTTCAGAATCACAGAGATCTGCTTGCTGTGCTCAGAATCAGCTGTTGCATGATAGAGCCAGAAGGGACCTGTGGTTCTATGTTGCCTAATACAGGCTCCTCAACCCTATATGGTTACCAAGCCCTTAAAATGGGACTAGTCCAAATTGCAATATGCTGTAAGTGTAAGCAACACACTAATTTTGAAGACCTATTAATGAAAAAAGTTATAAGACCACTCATAATTTTTATTTGTATGACATGTTGAAATAGTTGTATTAGGTTAAATAAAATATATTCTAAAAATTAATTTCACAGGTTACTTTTTACTTTATTGTCACTATCAGAAAATTCAAAGGGCACCTGGGTGGCTCAGTCGGTTAAGTGTCCAACTCTTGATCTCAGCTCAGGTCTTGAGCTAAGGGTTGTGATTTCAAGTCCCATGTTGGGCTCTACACTGGGCGAGGAGCCTGCTTAAAAAAAATTCAGGGGGCACCTGGGTGGCTCAGTGGGTTAAGCTGCTGCCTTCGGCTCAGGTCATGATCTCAGGGTCCTGGAATCGAGTCCCGCATCGGGCTCTCTGCTCAGCGGGGAGCCTGCTTCCCTCTCTCTCTCTCTGCCTGCCTCTCTGCCTACTTGTGATCTCTCTCTGTCAAATAAATAAAATCTAAAAAAAAAAAATTCAAAATCATGTATGTGGCTGGCATTCTATTTCAGTGTGCAACCCAGTTATAGGTCATCTAGCATAATCATTCTCAGTCCTGCTGAGTCCCAGAAGCTCCTTGGGAGCTCGTAAAACACAGATGTGCCCACCCCTACCCCCCAGATTCTCATTTAGTTGGCAGAGCGAATATAACAGGCAGAAACACCATAAATGTGCTCTCCTTCCATTTCCTTTCTCTATCATTTCTACATCTAAGCAGTCTTTGATTCCCCTGAATTTTATTGATCTGTAGTCCTCCTTAAGCACCACTTTCATCCTGTACTTCCCTGCTTGCAAATATATAATGCCTTTATTCATTTAACAGACATTAGGCACCTACCCTGTGCTCCAGGCACTAAGAATACAGCATGAAGAAGACAAACCATTTCCTTCTCTTTCTTGGAGCTTATATTTGGGGTGGCGTGGGAGAGATCAATCAAATCAGTTAATCAAGAAAAATATCATGACATGGGCCTTAGCAATAGAGTTTTGGACTAGTCTCCTCAGGCAAGGACAACAAAAGCTAAAACAAACAAAGTGGCATTACATCTAGCTTAAAAGCTTTTGCATGGTAAAGGAAATCATCGACAAAACAAAAAGACATTCTACTGAATGAAAGATATTTGCAAATCATACATACTGTAAGGGGTTAATATCCAAAATGAAGAATTCACACAATTAAAAAAAAAAAAAAGGCAAACCAACCAACTAAGCCACCCAGGCACCTGGGTTAAGTGTCTGCCTTGGGCTGTCATGATCTGAGGGTCCTGGGATCAAGCCCCCCCACCCCCTGTACTTGGCTCCCTGCTCAGGAGGGAGTCTGTTTCTCTCTCTGCTCCTCCCCCTGCTCATGCTCTCCTACTTTCTCAAATAAATAAGATCTTAAAAAAAGAAAAAAAAAATAGGGCCAGCCACCTGGGTGGCTTGGTTGGTTAAGTGTCTGCCTTTGGCTTAGGTCATGATTCCACAGTCCCTGGATTGAGCCCCAGGGCAGTCCTCCTGCTCAGTAGGGAGTCTGTTTCTCCCTCTCCCTCTGTTCCTCCCTCTCACTTGTTCTCGAATAAACAAAATCTTTTTTAAAAATCCAATTAAAGGGGCACCTGGGTGGCTGAGTGGGTTAAAGCCTCTGCCTTCAGCTCAGGTCATGATCCCAGGGTCCTGGGATGGAGCCCTGCATGGGGCTCTCTGCTCAGCAGGGAGCCTGCTTCCTCCCCTCTCTCTCTGCCTGCCTCTCTGCCTACTTGTGATCTCTGTCTGTCAAATAAATAAATAAAATCTTAAAAAATAAAAAAGAAAAAGAAAAATCCAATTAAAAAATGGGCAGAGGATTTGAATAAACATTTTTCCAAAGAAGACATACAAATGGTAGACACATGAAAAGATGCTCAACATCACTCATCATCAGGGAAATGCAAATCAAGACCACAATGAGATATCACCTCACACCTGTCAAATTAGCTATTATCAAAAAGAAAAAACAACAAGTATTGGTGAGGATATGGAGAAAAGGGAGCCCTGGCACACTGTTAGTGGGAATGTGAATTGGTGCAGCCACTATAGAAGACAATATGGAGGTGCTTCAAGAAATGATAACTACCATTTGATCCAGCAATTCCACTTCTGGGTATTTATCCCAAAAGCCAGAAACACCAATTTGAAGAGATATAGGCTCCCTATGTTCACCGCAACACTATTTTACAATAGCCAAGTTATGGAAGCAATGTAAGTGCTTACCAATAGATGAATAAAGCCCACATGCATGTGTAAGCACACACACACACACACAGGAATATTAAGCCATAAATAAGAATGAAATGTTGGCATTTGCAACAATATGGAGGGACCAAAATGGTATCATGCTAAGTGAAATAAGTCAGATAGAGAAAAATACCATATGATTTCACTTACATATGGAATCTAAAAAACAAATAGACAAAAAAAAAAAACAGAGATACAGGAAACAAACTACCATTATCAGAGTGATGAGAAGAGTTTGGGACATAGGCAAAGAGGAGAAAGAGACTGACGTACAATCTTACAATTATAAAATACCTAAGTCATGGGGATGTAATGTATAGCACATGGAATATATTCATCATAGTATAATAACTTTGCATAGCAACTAGATTTATCATAAGGATCACTTCATAATGTATAAAATTTAGATCACTATAATGTGCACCTAAAACTAATAGGATATTGTCAATTATATTTTAATAAAAAATGTTTAAGAGACTTTTTTTTAAAGATTTTATTTGACACAGAGAGATCACAAGTAGGCAGAGAGGCAGGCAGAGAGAGAGGGGGAAGCAGGCTCGCCGCTGAGGGGCTCGATCCCAGGACCCTGAGATCATGATCTGTGCCAAAGGCAGAGGATCACCCCACCAAGCCACACAGGTGCCCCAATAAAAAATGTTTTAAGAAAAATATCAACAGAGAACTAAAACAGAGAAACAGAAGATAAACTGGTTGATCATGTTAGGCAGCCATGGAAGGCCTCTTTGAGACAGTTCAGTTGAGGCCTAAGTGATGCCAGCCATGAGAAGATCATGAGGAAGTGCACCCCAGGCAAAGGAAATAGCCAATACAAGGTTGTTGGTGTTTCTTTGAAGAATCCAAAGGCAGCCATGGTGACTGAAGCAGAGCAAATTTAACTAGGATTGTGGTGGATGAGAAAGGGAGGGCAGAAATGTTGAGGCTTTAGCAAGGAAGTACTCCTTATTAAGGACAAATCAAAGACTCTACTTCTGGACTAGGTTAAGACAAAGCAGGAATGAGAAAAGGGACATTCCAAGCAGAAGGAACAATGTATACAAAGTTTCTGTGTTGGCGGGGAGAATGTCCCAAGAACTGTAAGGCAACCCATGTGCCTACATCACAGTGAGCAAGGGTGGGGAAGAAAGGACCTCAAAATCCTTGTCAGGAATGCAGGCATTCCCCAACAGGAAATGTTTTCAGAAGGGGGTGCATTCATACTTCTAAAAAAATAAAGTTATATATAAATTCATGTGCTTAATTATGTTGGAACATCTTTGGAAGGATGTATAAGAAACTGGTAATGGGAAAACATACTTTTCATTGTATACCTTATACATGTATTTCTTTTGAAAAAGACGAAAACTAAGTTGATAGAAGAGATTTATCAGGACCCTTATACTTATTGTTTGCTCTGGCTGGAATGTTCTACCCCAGGACTAATGTGTGATTCATGCCCCCATATCATTCAGTTTTGGCTCAAGTGTTAGTTCATCAGAATCCCTTACGGACCACTCTATATAAAAGGGTACCCCAGTCACTTGCCCCAGCTTTATTTTCTTCATAACACTTCAAATTATATTGTTTCCAATAATACACACCATCAGGAAATTCATCTGTACCCCTCACCAATACCAGACACATATCTAGTAACAAAACACTTAGACCACTATAAGTACTCCATACATACCTGTTGAAGGAACAAGGAAACATTATTTGGCTGTAATGTGGAGGGAAAAACTGAAAAAAGCAGAGGAACAGAGAGATGGTTAGAAGACTATTGGAACAGTCTGGATGAGAAACAATGGCTTGGAGTAGGGCAATGACAGAGAAGGAGAATTCAAAACATGTGTGTAGGTTAAGGGAGTTACATGATACACAGGAAGAGGGAAGGGAAGGCATTTATCAAGAATGACTCTAAGGATGGATGGTGATGATATTTGTTGAACTGGAGAATATTAGAAGAATGATTCTAAGGTAGGAGATCTTGAATTTTATTTCAGAAGAATTGAGCTTGACATACTGTTGAGAAAGCCAAATGAAAATATCAAGAAGGCTCTTGGATTTGGACATATTTACGGCTGAGATGAAATGATAGGTCTCGGATTTGCTTAAAATATACCAGTCAAGAGGAGGAGGAGGAGGGAACAGGGGTAGATGAAACAGCATGTCAGGAAGCTGGTTGTTGAAACTGGAGAGTAAGTAGTGGTGGTGCATTATTCTAATTTTTTACATGTTTAAAATTTTCCAGAAAGAAAAAGTGCTCTAAGGAATACAGTTGGATGTACAAGTCTGGAGCTAAGAGGAAAGGCTCAGACTGAAATATAAAATTGGATGACACATATTTAGAGATGGTCATTGAAAATAAAATCTCCTAGGCAGAAAGGAGAGCATGACAGGATTGAAAGAGACAGAAGACTTCATCCTTGTAGAAACCTATCACTTAGTGGCTGGGTAGAGGCAGAGAAGCCTGAAGAAAATAAATGTAATGGCCAAAGAAGAGAAAGAAGTGAGCATGACTCCAGAGATGTTTGTCTCAAATCAATGTTTGAGGAGGGAACTTCAGTAGTTTGGAGAAAAGCCAGACAGATTAGATCAGTTTGAGTACCTAACAGACTGACAGGTGGAGGAGCCCCCACTTAGGGCAGCCTGGGTCAGGACAACAATCTTTAGGTAGAAAGATTTCCTTCCAGCATGAAAAGAACATCTCAAGAATGAGAGGTTCCTGGAGAGTCTTGCATTGTTAACAAATATTCCTGGTATGATAGAGTATCAGACACCTGAGAGATGCAGAAGAAACCCTTGGGAAAGGAAAGGTGTTTGCCAACAGAGCTTGGGGATGAACGGGAAGAAATACCAATGATGAGAGTGGGCCCAGGGGAAAGGCACCTCTTCCAGCCCCACTCTGCTAATCAGATATTTTCTCATATCATCATTGCTTTTGGAAGTCTTTTCTTCTCTCCTGGATTTTAATCTAGTTTCCTTTGTTCCTCCCTTTCACAACTCTTGGTGCAGAGGACAGGTAAACACTCAATGAGTGAAGAGTGAGTGAGGACAGAAGGGAAGCCCCAGCCCTCCTCAGCTCTGTGGATGCTGCCCCTCCACACTTAGAAGCCTGACCTCCCAGGTGCAAATCTAGGCTCTCTTACAAGCAGAGTGATTCAACCAGCAAGCGGCCTGATCTCTCCATGCCTCTAGCATCACCATCAGGAAGATGTCCCCATCTGATTAGTTGTGAGCATCTGATGCATCACTATAGGAAGAGCTAGAGCAGCTGGGAAATAATAAGCATTAAGTGTTAACTCTTATTATTCTCTACTTATCCCAAACACCTGCCCCGTACACCAGGTCCAGTCTCATGCCTCTATAAGCTTGACTTTGGGTTTTGTCTAAAGGCCAAAAGTGCCCTCCCCATAGCTGAGCTTGACCACATGGCAGACATCCGAGCATCTTTCAAGGCCCAGGTCCTCTTGCCATGATCCCCCCCACACACACAGCCAGGCACACCCTTCTCGCTGGGCCTTGCAGACCCATATGTTCACCATCCTGCTGTATAATGGAACACTGACTTTCTAGACTGTTTTTCTCTAGACAGAAACCCCTGGAGGCAAGAGATGGGGTTTCACCCTCTCCACACAATCTGTACTCAAGTCACCATCTGGCACAGAGAAGACAACTGATGAGGGGTACCTGGGTAGCTCAGTGGGTTAAGCCTCTGCCTTCGGCTCAGGTCATGATCCCAGGGTCCTGGGATTGAGCCCTGAATCAGGCTCTCTGCTGATCCCCAGGAGAGGGATCCTGCTTCCTCCTCTCTTTCTGCCTGCTTCTCTGCCTACTTGTGATCTGTCAAATAAATAAAATCTTTAAAAAAAAAAAAAAAGAATAAGAAGAAGACACCTGATGCAGGTATCATGAGGACATAAACCCTGAACTTGGAATCACAGAGATCGGGATTTGTGTGTAGGCCCTGCTAGAAGTTATTCTAGGCTCTGGGCCTCAATTTATGATCTGGAAAATGGTGCTTGCCATGCCTGCCTTATGATATAGCTGTGAGGATTAAAATAGCCAAAGGAATGTAAGGTAGAACTGTTTCTGCATCTCCTTGAGGATTCAGGGGCTCAGGTAAATCCTTCAGCATGCACTTGGCCCTCCACTAACTAGCCACTGAGCCTGTGCTCCTTGTTAGCTTGTTTTCAGCTTCTTCAGCTAGCTTCTTCAGCCTCTCCACCTGGCTGTTAAGGCACGGAGACCTGGAATTTTCCTTCTGTCTCTTTTAATAAATGCAGGTGCAGCTTCCTTTAATGGGCTGTCAGTGGGCAGTAAGAATCCAGACTGCACAATTATGTGAAACAAATGCTTAGCCTCTCTGCTAACAGCTATGAAGCTCAGAAAACCCTTGTTCTGGGAAGCCAAGATTCCAGGGTCTGTATGTTAAGAGTGCAGCCCACTGCTGTTAAGATACAGCCTTGTTCCTGTACTTTTAGCATTATTTTCATCTTAAACTTGGAAGTTTACACAGCAGGAGAGAATGGTAGAGGGTAAAAGAGGATGATGGCTACTCTTTAGAGAAATAACCTGCAAACGATTGTTCCTTAGATGGACAACCCTGCCTGCTCAACCTCCATTTCCAGATACCCCCCACCCCAAGAGCTGGGCCCTTTCTTTTGCTACTTTTAATAGCCATAGCTCAGCCCCATAGCCCATGGCTGAGCCCCTGTGGAAGTGAGGTCCTATGGAATTCAGCCTTAGTATGAGTCCAGTCCTAGATGCTGCCCCAGCCATCCAGCTGTCCACAGGGTCAGTGTAAGTTGTGAGCAGCTAAAAAAAATAATAATAAATAAATAGAAAACAACCTCTTCCAGGTCCCTAGAAGGCCACATGGGCCCACTATGTTGCATATTAACACAAATCCATCTGATGTCTGTCTTAATCCAGACCAGAACCCATTGTTGGTAGCCGTGCTCCTCCCATAAAAGAGCCCGCACGAATACAAGTTCTGGATTTACTTGGCTAGGGAATCTTTCCAATGTCCTGTAAGAAGTTTGGGACTCTGTCATGCCAGCTCAGTGGGGAGCTAGTGTCAGCTGTTGTTTATGCTTTCACCTTCCAAGATGAAAAATAGAACATTTGACATGGGGGGTAGGTCCTGCTTTCTGGACCAAGATTGTTAGTATTTACCCAGTGTTTACTGAGTACTTAGTACTGTGCTGGTTGGAAAGAGAGGCAGTTAACCGAACCAGAAGAGATGAGGTTTCTGGGATGGATGATGGGGACAAAGGAAGGTAACAGAAGTAGGCAACTTACAGAGCTCTTCTGAAGACTGAGGGAGCCAGAACCAGGAGAGCAGAGGTCTGGCCGTGAGCTCTGGAGACTGACAGCAGGCCTGAAGGCCACTCTCCTCCTGCCTCCATTACTGGAGACTGAGCAAATCCCTGAGAATTTCTCCATCTGAAGTCCTTCCTCCACACAATGGAGGTGACAATTCCGCTTTTCAAGGGGTTGACTGTGACTTAAGAGGCATTCAGCAAACATTAGCTTCCTTCCCCTTAAGCTCGCAGATCAGAGGCTGGAGAACCAGCGGGCTTTGGAATCAGGACTAAATTTGGAGCTCCAGTTCTATGGCATATTTGCCGTGTGAGGCTAGGAAAGTAACCTACCACCTCAGGGCCTCATCCTCTCTGCTCTCCTATGGACATTATAATGCTTACCTTGCAGGGCGGAAGGGGACAAAGGAGTTCATGCACCTCAAGGCCTGGCAAGCACTAGGGGTTGCCCAGTCCAGACCCTTTGGTCCTGGAAAGTCCTGCCCTGAAAGGGCAAGGACCATGGTTTGAATTTGCTTACCAGCCTATCTCTGAGGCTTGGCCCAGAATCCCCCAGGGCGTGGGAAGTGAAGAACATTCTCTGAAGGAATGAATTTCCTGATCTTTCCAATGGCAAGACAAAGACCCAAGAATGTTAATGCACCCTTTCCAGGGTAATTTTGCACAAAGTCAGAAAGTCATTTGGTGACCAAACCTGGGGATCTTTCCAATACACAAGGTAACAAGAGACAGGAAGCAGCAGAGTGCACCCCAGAGACCCCAGAATAGGGCGGACCTGACAGGCACATGTGAATGTTCCTCCTGCCTCCAGCTTGAGCTGCAAAAATTGCACAAAGGCCTCAGAGCTAGGGGGGAGAAAAAGACAATTTTTACAGTTTGATTAGGAAAAAGTAGCTCAGGGTTTATGACTGCATGGGGAGAGGATCCAGCATGCTGTGATTCGTGGGGTCCTTTAAGCTCTACTGGCAAGATTCAGGGCAATGTGCTAAACTATAGCAACTGAATTTTCACCTCCACATTTAGTTCTGATCAATGTAAAATGGGAGCAGGTCTGAACTTGCTTAGATGAACTGAAAGAACGATGAGGCAGAAGCTTAGGATATTATGGCCTTTCTGAGCTTCATTACATGTGACACTATCTCATCCTCTACATGCTGGGAAAACTATGGAAATCACCCTTTTTATCACTGAGCCAGTGACAGGAACACTTAAGAGAAGCTGTCACACTTTGGGATAGAAAATCTATCTCAGACAGCAAGGGTATGTACCCAGATGCATGGAGACCTGTTCAAAAATGCTTTGTAAAGTGGTTTCTAGGGCTTGGGCCACAGCAGGCACTCCACACTTCCAGGAGAGCTGGCCTTCTGCTACCCAGGGACCCAGGACCCAATCTGTGGACCATACAAGATGGCCCTCAGTTTGCCAGTTCCTCAGGAAACATCTCTTTCTCGGTATGCTCTTAGATTCCAATTCCTTTTACCAGCCTTTTGTCCTCATCTATAAAAGAGAAGACAAGGACCCACCCTGCGAGCTTGTGTGAGCTCACAATCAAGTAAGGCATGTCCAACATTCAGTGAGGTGCTGGGTCCGTAGTCAGCTCTCGGCCATGGTACTGCCTCTCTAATGTGCATTCTCTCTTCTGATCTCCTGGATCAGCCAGAGGAACGAAACTTTAAAACCCAAGTCAGAGAAGGTCTTTAAGTTTATTACTTTGGATTTCCCCAAAAATGTGTTGGTGAGCATACAAGCACTTGATTGAGAAACTGGGTAGCGAGCTGCCTGCCAGCTGGATGGGGCTCTCATGGCCTTCTAGAACTGAGAACAGTAGAGAGATGGCCGAGTCATGGAAAATTCCTGACGTGCTGGGCCCTTCTGTTAACATAATTAAGGCACACAGTTAATTCACATTTAGTTCTCCATTCACCTCCCCCTTCTTTTATATATAAGTGATTCACTCCTTTCTGCATGTCTGCAATGGTTCTCAAGTACTTAAGAGCAGGATATAGATTCCTAGTTCACCCTCGTGGATTCTGCCCCTCACTTCAGCCTGTCCTGGCTCCTTAAGCAGTTTGATTCTAATATCCAAAAGATCCATGAATTCTCCTTCTAGAAAACCTGCCTCTTTTAGATTTAACCATTTTATCAGTGGGTTGTAGAATCAGAAAAATGTATTACAGAGAGGAGAAGGAACAGTAACATTTTGGATCACAAGTTATGCCCAGCAGTTTTGTAATAAGAGTGTAAGTTCCTCAAATCACATGTCCTAGGGTCACATGGCCTAGCATGCTCCTTCCTGTGTGGGATCAGGTGAATTACTTGACCTCTCTGAGCCTTCATTCCCCCCAGCTATAAAATTAGAGGGAGAAGATCAACCTTGTGGGATCTGTTGGGGCAGTTAACTGAGCTCATACATATTTCTGACACATAGTGCTCAGTAAACAGCAGATTTCATGTAATCTTCATAATAAGTCGATAGGTGTTATTAACCTTCCAATTTACAAATAAGGAAATTGAGGCTCAGGGTATTTAGGTAACTTGTTAGTAACTCTGATAGCACAGTTGATCTGGGAAGCTAACCCAGGCATCCGGTCCTAGAAGTCCCATCAGCACTGGGCTGCCACCCAAGGAAGTGCTCCATGCACGTTTACTGAGTCCGTTTCGCTCATCCATGGTTCCAGCCACTACAATTCAGTCTTCTCTCCTGTACTACCAGGGGTGGGGGCAGGGAGCTAAAGCAAGTGTCAGGGAATAAGGAGTAAGAATAATAGCCCTGAGTTTATCCTTCCTCTGTTAATTTCCATGGAAGCAGAGGCTCATCTGACAAGTCCTTAATGAGCAATTCCTACCCAAGGCCTCAAGTGCAAATTTTTGTCCACACTCAAAGCATGTCACAGAAGACAGCAAAATCTTAGACGGGCTTTAGAGAAGAGTAACCCTGGAATGAGGAGCTTTACAACACACGTAAAGGATCAGCAGAGACGACAACTAAGGAGGTATACCTTGCATGGGTGAGATCTAATACCCAGCAAAGATTCTCTGCCTCCAAGAACCTGCTCAGTCCAAACTTCAGACAAACATTAGATTATGATCCTAGCCTCCAGGTTCAAGGGTAATAAAGGATGGTTCCATGGAAGGTTGGGGGCGGGGGTAGGTTAAGGAGCCAAGCCACGGCAGAGGCCTATTACAGCACCGATGGGAGGTCACCAGCTCGAAATGGGACTCGTGGAGATTAAAACAGACACATGCATACCTACTTCACCATATTGCACTTTGCAGAGATTGCTGGGATTTTTGTTTGTTTTTAACACAAACTGAAGGTTTGTGACTACCCTACATCTGACAAGCACCCTTTCTCCTCTAGTATCTGCTCACTTCATGTCTGTGTGACATTTTGGCAATTCCAACACTATTTCAAACTTTTTCATTATCTGTTGTGGTGATCTGTGATCTTTGATGTTACTATTGTTAATTGTTGGGGGGTGCCATGAACCATGTCCACGTTAGACCACAAACTTAACAAATCAATGCTCTGTTGTGACTGCTCCAGCAGCCAGCTGCTCCCCCGTCTCTCTCTCCTGTCTCTCCCTGAGGAGAGACAACAATATTGAAATTAGGTCAGTTAGTAACCCTACAACGGCCCCAAAGTGTCCAAGCAAAAGGAAGAGTCACACATCTCTCACTTTAAAGTGAAAGTCAGAAATGATTAAGCTTAGTGAGGAAGGCAAATCTAAAGCCAAAATTTGTTTAAAGCAGAAATAGACCAAAAGCTAGGCTGCACCAGTTACTTGAGTTGTGAAGGGAAAGGTTTGTGAAGGAAATTAAAAGTGCCACTCCAATGAACACAGAAATGATGAGAAAGCAAAAACAACCTCATTGCTGATGGGGAACAAGTCTGAGTGGTCAGACAGAAGATCCAACCAACCACAACATTCCCCAAAGCCAAAGCCTAATCCAGAGCAAGGAGCTAACTCAATTCTGTGAGTGCTAGGAAAAGTGAGGAAGCTGCAGAAGAAAGCTGGAAGCCAGCAGAGGTTGGTTTAAGAAGGTTCTGGAAAGAGGCCATCTGCATAACATAGAAGTGCAAGGTGAAGCAGCAGGTATGGAAGGAGAAGCTGCAGCATGTCCTCCAAAGGACCCAGCTAAGCTAATTCACAAATGTGGCGATACCCTCAACTGATTTTCAATATAGATGAAATAGCCTTCTATTGGAAGATGCCATCTAGGATTTTCAGAGCCAAAGAGAAGTCAATGCTTGGCTTCAAATGACAGACTGACTCATTGGGTACATACTAATGTAGCTGGAGATTTGAAGTTGAAGCCAATGCTCATTTGCCATCCTTAAAATCCTAGGGCCCTTATGAATTACGTTAGATCTACTCTTCCTAGGCTCTATAAGTAGAAGAACAAAGCCTGGGTAATAGCACATCTGTTTATAACACACTTTACTGAATATTTTAGGCCTACTATGGAGACCCACTGCTCAAGAAAAAAAAAAAAAAAGATTTCTTTCAAAACATCACTGCTCACTGACAATGCACCTGATCACCCAAGAGTCTTACAGAGATATACAACGAGATGAAGGTTTTGATGCCTGCTAACACATCTATTCTGCAGCCCACGGATCAAGGAGTAATTTTTACTTTCAAGTCTTGTTATTTAGGAAACAGATTTGTAAGGCTATTAGCTGCCACAGATAAAAAATCCATCAGAGGAATCACTATGTTTTTATATTCTAGTGACTTTAGTGATTTAAAATCACTGAGTTTTTAAATTTAACATCGTTATTAATTTCAGATGCCCAATACAGTGACTCAACAATTTTATATATTACTCTGTGTTCATGATGAGCATCCTCTTAAATCCCCATCAAACACCTCCCCCATCCCCCCACCCACCTCCCTTCTGGTCGCCATCTGTTTGTTCTCTATCATTAAGAGTTTCTTTCTTGGTCTTTTTCCCCCCTTTGGTTATTTTCTTAAATTCCACATGTAAGAGAAATTCCTCTGATGGACATGGGCAAAGTAAATTGAAAACCCTCTGGAAAGGATTTGCCATTCTAGATGCCATTAAAATTAATCATGATTCTGGGGCAAGTGGTTGGCTCAGGTAGAGCATGCAACTCTTGATCACAAGGTCGTGAGTTCAAGCCCCATGTTGGGCATGGACACACACACACACATTCATGATTCATGGGAAGAGGTCAAAATATCTGTGTTAATAGGAGGTTGGAAAAAGTTGATTCCAACCCTCATGAAGGACTTTGAGAGATTCAAGACTTCAGTGCAGGAAGTACCTGCAGATGTGGTAGAAACAGCAAGCGAACTAGAATTACAAGTGGACCCTGAAGATGAGCCTGAAGTGCAACCTCATGATCAGACTTGAATAGCTGAAGGGTTCCTTCTCATGGACAAGCAAAGCAAGCAGTTTCTTGAAATGGAATCCACTCCTAGTGAAGATGCTGTGAAGATTGTTGAAATGAGAACAAAGGACCTAGAATATTCCATAAACTTAGCTGATAAAGCAGCAGCAGGGTTAGAGAGGATTGGCCCCAGTTTTGAGAGACATACTACCTGGATAAAATGCTATCAAACAGCACTGCATGCTACAGAGAAATTGTTTGCAAAAGGAAAAGTTAATTGATGCAGCAAACTTCACCATTGCCTTATTTTAAGAAATTGCCACAGCCGCCCCAGCCTTCAGCAGCCACCACCCTGGATCAGTTGGCCGCCATCAACCCTCCACCAGTAAGAAGATCATAACTTGCTAACTTGCTAAGTAAGCATAACTTGCTAAAAATTCGGGTGATGGCTAGTTTTTTTTTTTAGCAATAAACTTTAAAATTAAGGTATGTACATTGGCTTTTTAGACATACTATTACTTGATGGACCACAGTACACTGTAAATATAATTTTTACATGTACTGGGAACCAAAAAAAATTATTTGACTTGCTTCAGTGCAATATTTACCTTATTGTGGTCGTCTGGAACCCAACCTGCAAGATCTCCAAGATTTGCCTCTATGGCTTCCTTATGCAAAGCAGCCCAGATAGCGTGATGGATGGGGCTAAATATATTCCAGCCCTGCATAAATTTTCTTACTGGAGAATTCAAGCCAACTCAGAGCTGGCCTGTGTGATGAATTAAGCCTGGAAACTACCCTTCCTTTCCCAGAACCAGGTGTCTGGTCAGCCACGTGCAGCTGGGAGTATTGGGCCTGGCAGCTTCCTGAAAACTTAAGAAGGAGAAGAAGCTGATTGGACCAGAGTCTGAGTTTAGACTAGAGATTGTACATGGGAATCACCTGGGAAGCATTTAAACATTTCAAAGCCTGGGCCACATTCCAGGTCAAGTAAACCACAATCTGCTGAGTGGGACACAGGCACTATGAGTTTTTGAAGCTCCTCAACTGATTCCAATGTGCAGACAAGTTTGGGAACCACTAGTTCTGACCTGCAGTTCTTACATGGGAGCAATTTTACCCCCTCGGGGCACTGGGCATTATCAAGAGATATTTTTGTTATCATACCGGGGATGGTGCTACAGACATCCAGTGGGAAGAGGCCAGGATGCTGCTAAATGTCCTACAATACACAAGACAACCCCCACAGTGAGGGATTATCTGGCCAAAATATCAATCCTGGTACAGACTCTCGCCAAAGTGTGGTTTATGGGCCAGTAGCATAGCGGGAACACAGCATCTCAGGCCCCCAACCCAGACTTACAGGATCCCCTCGTGACCCACATGCACATTTTAGAAACACTAGATTTTAGGGCTCTTATGTATAATAGGAGGTTCCCTCAGTATACATTGCTATGCTCTTTAACACACAGCAATGACTTATTTCAAGAAATCTAATATTCTACTACCCCTCAAGCTTATGGACAGGAACAGCCACAGGCTTTAGAATCCAACAGATGCAGGTTTGGATCCCAGCTCAGCATAGGATCACCTTCAGTTATCTAACCATGTCTCCGCACATGGAGAAAATGGACATAGACTATGCAAAGTTAGAATCTGAGCTTCACCCAGCTTAGTGTTTGACCTTGAGCCATTTACTTTCTTCTTCAACCTGAAGTTCTTCCTCTGGATGGAAAGAATAAAATTGCACCTGATCATGGAGATTATCCAGATGTCAGATTTTAAGAGGCCAGTGTGGAGGGGAAAAAAGAAAGAAAAAAAAAAAAGCTAATGTGGAATAGGTGTTCATGTGCCGTCATCACTTGCTCGCTTCCCGAAATACAGTAGGAGCTCCATAAATGGGATAGCCTTTAATTCAAATTCCACACTAAAGAACCATAAATCTCTTCCCTGTATCAATCTGGCAGGGCATATGTTCACAGTCACAGACTCCCCCTTCATCGTTTCTGGGGCCAACACATAAGGAGGATGTTGTCATCTGCTGTTTTGTCTCGTTGCTTCTGTTGAGACTGCAGCTCCAGGGTGGGCGTCACACCTCGCCTTTCTCCCACAATTCCACACCACTTTGCAGTTTGGCGATGTGCAGAGAAAGTCCTCAACAAATGTTTCCTGCTCGTGACTCGGAATTCGAAGAGCCCCAACAAGTAAGAAGGGAGAAGGATTCAAACCTGATTCCTCCACTCCCCAATCCCAGGCTGGCTGTGTGGGACCAAACTATGGCTCCACGGCAGGTGTTCCTGCACATGCTCCCCGCTCGCCCCTCTCTCTTTCTCTCTCTCTCTCTCTCTCTCTCTCTCTCACACACACACACACACACACACACACACACACAATGCAGCAATCAACGAACAAATCCCTGGTGGGAATTTCTTCAGGACATGATTATTTATCTTTTACTCAACTGGAATAAAAGTGCCTCAAAACAGGAGCTATGCTCTCTCCTTTTACTGTGTTTGTCAGGGCCCTTATTACATGGCTGAGCTCAAATCAGAAGCTCAAAAAAATTGTAGTTATTCAACAGATTAATGAGTTAAGTCACAACTGACACAACATAAACATTAAAGACGTGTATTGCAATTCTATAACCTCTGTCTTTAGAAAAGCCCTGCACCGCTCTAAAGATTTTACTACATTTGGGATAGACCTCATCACCCAGCCCTCACCACAAACTCCAAGAAAAAAAATCTAGATCCTCTCCAAAGGGAGGATGATGGAAGGGGTAGAGGTGGCATCGGAGACTCATACTACAAAGCTTCTTGGGTTCTCTCCTCATGTGGAGGAAGCCTGACAGGTCCTCTTGAACAACAATCACATGAGCCTGAAGTGAGAGAAATGAGATGAGGAGTTCCAGAAAGGAGAGGAAGAAAGCACCACCTCAGCAGGAAAGAGCCACCATGAAGTGGAACAGTGAAGAGTTTTCCTACGTGAGTCTGCAACAGGATGTCCAGCATATTCAGAGGGGTAGGCCAGGCAACTCCATGATTTCAGGGCCTATCATGTAACCAACAGTGACAGGAGTGTAAGAGCCACACTAGATGAGCAAGAGCCGGTTTCAGGGATTCTGGGCAGCCTGCAGTGCCACTGGGTCCGAGTGCCTTGGTTTTAGCCCAGGAACCATGGATAGGTTTGGGGAGGCTCCAGTTCCAACAACAAAGTAGAGACAGGAGCCATTGAACTTGACTGCAGGGGAGGTTTTCAATTCCACCTTTTGCTACAAAGACTAAGCACCTGCTATGTGCTAACTCAAAGCAGCCATGAAATGGAGAAAATGAGCACTGGCTTTTTCCCCCGCTTAAAGGTAGATGTGCTAAGTGGCCAGTTTCTCATAAAAGAAAGCAAGCCAAATTCCTGCTACCGCTCACCCTCAGCCGCCTATAGGTGGTCCCAGAGCATGAGAGACCGTCATCACTTGGTGGAATAAGGGTCTTCTGGGTCTTCAGTGGAGCTCAAGCTACCCAAACTCTTCACCTTTCTTGGGAGTTGGAGGAGAGCTGTGGATTCACCAGGGCAGAGCTTAAGATTTCTAGACCTCAGGCAGCAGGGAGAGATCAGCCAGAGAGCCAAAGAAAACTAAAGGGAGGAAAGGGTGTGGGTTTCCACTTTCTCAACAGCACAAAGAACGAAGGGCTCCGGGGCCCGGGAAGCAACGGAGGAAAGAGTGGAAAGTAAGAAACGTGTCTATTCTTGAGGACTTTCTCCAAAGAGAGGAATTTTTTCCTGGGATGCTGTTTATGTGCCACCCTTGGATCATTCATGGGACCCGACAGGAACGGGGCCAGCTCCACCTGAGGCCCCATGATATCATTTCTTCCATCTTAAAAAAAATAATAAGTTAAAAACCCTCTCTCTTTCAGTTGAAGAGAGTCTTCAATGGATCTGGAGCATTTTGTAGGCTACAATGAAGGTAACACAAAGAGGGTAGGCTCAGCTCTGGTATTATGGGGAAGTAGCCTGGTTCTCAGATTAGGACTCTCAGGAAGGGAAAGAGGCTGCATTTAAAGGGACAACATGGATGCCTGGCTGGCTCAGTTGGTGGAGCATGTGACTCTGGATCTTGGGGTTGTGAGTTTGAGCCCCACATCTTATGAGATTACTTAAAAATAAAATCTTAAAAAAATAAAGGGATAACATGGAAATGGTATTTTTTAATTACTGTGAGAAACAGAAAATGGAAGACATTTAAATTTATATAGAGACACACTTATACCTGCTCCTCAAAACCAAGTTTATGGTGATTCAAAGTGGTGGAGCAACCCTTCTTTAATGTAATGAAAGGCCACCACTCTGTCACTGGTAAGACTTTGCAAAGTTATTTTCACAAACTTTTGTAGGAATGAAGTGTGACCCTTTGACTGGAGGTGAGGAATAGAATTTGACCATCTACTTCCAGGCCAACAACTGTCCCAGGCCAATGCCCTATATAACTTTAACTCTTTTATCCCTCAGAACCACCCAATGACATAGTGTTTTTCCTTCCTTCTCATAGTTTCTTTTATTTAAATTCAACTAGCCAACATATAGTACATCAATAGTTTCAGACGTAGATTTCAGTAATTCATCAGTTGCATGTAACACCCAGTGTCCTCACATCACGTGCCCTCCTTAATGCCCGTTACCCATCTTAATACCATCTTAATACCCCCTTAATACCAGTTACCCATCTTCCAACACACCACCCCTCCCGCAGTGTTCAGTTTGTTTCCTATAGTTAAGAGTCCCTCATGGTTTGTCCCCCTCTCTGATTTCTTCCCATTCAGTTTTCCCGCCTTTCCCCTACGGTCCTCTGCACGGTCTCTTATATTCAATATGAGTGAAACCATATGATAATTGTCTTTCTTGGATGGACTTATTTCGCTCAGCATAATATCCTCCAGTTCCATCCAGGTTGATGTAAACGGTAAAATGTCATCTTTCACGTCAGAAGGACAAAACCAAGATTCAGAAAAGTGTAATAATGTTCAAGGTCTTGTCGGTAGTAAGTCCAGGATTTCATCAAATGTTTGCAAGCTGACAATCTGATAGACTTCTGCCCCCACCCCTCCCCAACATACCCCCAACCCAACATCAGAGCATCCTTGGCAGGGATACTGCCTTCTCTCCCTACACATCATTCTTAGTCAAGTTGGTTTTAAGTCAATCTTAAAGGACCAATGAACAGCCTCCTTTCCATAACCAGAGCCTGATTCCTGAAAGGGATAAGAAAATGTATCTTTTCAGAGCACATTGATATTCATCTCGATTACCTTCCTCCTTTTTCCATTCCATCAGCACATAAATTACCAGCTCTGTTGTCAAATGCAGCATGTAATTGTGTTTAGCAGAACATCCCAAGGGAGAAGAGGAGCCATCAGCTCTGCTATGGGCAGAGACAAGCCAGGGTGCACTGGAAGGAAGGTTGAAGTGTGGTGTCTACCCTCTCTTCCCACCTCCCTCAGAGCCTGGCAGGCCCAGGCCTGTCAGTGGCCACAAACAGGAATATTTGAGAGCAGAGTGGAAAGTGAGTAAGCAATCCCACTAAAAAAATGGCGAGCCTTTTACTTGTCAAACCATGCAAACCTAGGGAAGAAAATAATATTTCCACCTCCTTTTTGATGAGCAAGGAACAGGTGCTCTCTACACACATTTCAGCAAATTCAGTACAAAGAAACACAATTTGGGTAATTACTCTGAGCCGTATTATGTAATAATTATCTCGAGAGATGCAGCAGGAATTAGGGAAAAGCCTGATGTCAGGGCTGCTTTCATACTTGTCCAAGGTAACACACAGCAGGTAATATGGAGTTGGTGGTATTTTTTTCCTGAACTCCCCTTTTGGAGCCACAATTTTGCTTTATCCCACCATGGACCCAAATCCCTCCAGACCTTGCTCCAGCAAACTGGCCTAGCTGAAAATCAGCTGACCAAGAGGGCAGTCTTTGGGAAATCCCCAAAATCAATACAGGTCACTTGGGGAGGGGGGCATGATCTTCATCTTCTCTATCAACTGGAATGAAATCTGACTGCACATAAATTCAAAAATTAAAAACTGTGACTTAGACACACAATTCTCTCACCCCAAAGTTCTGATAAAGAGCTCCAGCAGGGATTCAGGAACCCAGGCTTTCTCGATTTTTCTACCCCATCACCCCCCAGATCATGGCTTCTATTCTCGAAGTCTCCTTAGGGACCAGATGGCTGCTGGAGCACTTGCATCACCTCTGAATGTCAGGCACCAGGGAGGAGGAAGCAAGAAAGGACAAATGGGCTATTCCTCCCTTAAAGAGCCTTTCTAAATTTTCTATGCACAAACTTCAGTTCACATTGTGGCCAGAAACCCCAACACACTCACACCTAACTGCAAGGGAGCCTGGCAAGTGTAGTTTCTGCATGACACATCATCACCATACTCTACACCAGGAATCTACAACGACAAAGATAATGGAGAGCAAACAGTGGTCTCGGACATAACTGCCACTCATCCCACCACAACCACCATCACCCCTCTAATGAGGATTTTCTACGCTATACACCTTAGCTCAGGGCAGCAGGTAGGGAAATGGATTCCCAGAACCTGAGTAATTGACCCGAAGTCACAGGATTGAGATATAAACCTGGATGACAGATTATTAAAATTTGTGATGTCAAACTCCCAAATGTATCTATTTAACATAAATGCCTAATATGATCAGTTAATTGAGAAGAACTTTGCTTTTTTAACCCGAAGGCAACCGTTTATGCAGATATCCTGTGACAAAGCTCTGGCTGCTTCAGCCCAGGATTCTAACCGTGGCACTACACTTTCACCTTCCCATGGTAATTTCATGCACTCGACAGTTGTAGAGAAATTATGGGATCAGGGGACCCTTGAATCAGCCATGGAGGGAGCTCCCGGTCATGCTTGAGCATGAACCAACTACAGTACCCTCTGAAAACTCACCCCAGAAGGGGAAAACTTATATGCATTTTACTGAGGAGGACAGCAGAAAGGCTAAATCCATGGTCAATCGATGCACTCTCTACTCACCCCCCCCCAAACTTCTCATATTTTAATCAAGTGGCAAGTACCAATGGACATTGGGGAGGGCAGATGCTATGGTGAGTGCTGTGAAATGTGTAAGACTGATGACTCACAGTCCTGTACCCCTGGGGCAAATAATACATTATATGTTAATAAAAATAAAAATATTTTTTTAAAAAGTGGCAAGTACCATTCTACTAAACAAGCACCCAATATCACCCTTCTTTGTCTTCTAGGGACAGTTAAAGTTTCCTTTCTCTCCTTAGTTTATTCCTATTGTGTCCTGAAACCTCTTTCATGCTTATTTTGCTTGGGAGTCCTCTTTCACAACTATTTCAAGAGGAAGGCTGACCTGGTTATAACCCCACTCCTTGGTCTGCACATTCTCAGGCCTAATTGGATGTCAAGTCCCCAGATGGGGCAAGGCCAACAATCAAGAAAAATGCAGTTTTCCAGCTGGTAGAGAGAAAAATAAGTTTTCTTGTTAACCCATAAGCAAAATGTCAAACTATGGAGAGCCTTAGCCAATAGCATTCTTTCATGGGAGGGCTCAGCCAGGAAAACCTGAAAGCTGCCTAGAACAGTTCCCTTTAATGCTCTAGGTTAGGATTATGTTAGTACCAGCAGCCGACGTACCTGAAGATGCTATACGTAGAACTGGGTCTGGCAATTCGTTTCTGTCACGTCCTGGGCACCTAGTCTAGGCCTAGCACTGCTCAATACTGGGGATACAGGAGCAAGAAAGGCCAGCACCCTGCCTTCCAGTAATTCATAATTTAGTGAGTAGGCCAGACACACGAGTTAACAATCTCAGGTCACAGATTTAGGGCTCTGCACAATGAATAAAGGGCCATCAACATTCAGAGGAGGACATCAGCTCTATATGGGGCTATCATGGGGGACTGCCTGAAGGAGACAGCATAAGATAGGCTTAACTCCTTATGCCATCCAGAGGTAGTGAGCCTCCCATAGGGAACCTCAGTTATCCTTATAGTCTTGAGCCTATAAGGGCTTTTTCCCAGGCCCCCCTCCACCATCAATGGTGATTAACACAGACTTTTACAGGAAATCTGCCAGGGAGATTGAGAAAATGATAAACCATGCAATGAAGAGCCAACACAGTTTTAGATTCCTAGGAGAGCTTGCTTTTCTTCCATGGGGTTAGTCCCCAGCTCTCAGATGCCTCCACTGCCCGACATACCCTCCAATCTCACCAACAGCCCAAGTCACCAGGGCTCCCACCCTCAGCCTCCATATCCACCTCTGCAAAAACTGAGGGGGGTGGGGGGGAGAGGGGTTGGGAGAGGGGGGTGGGGTTACATTATATGTTTAAATAAAGCTTAAGTAAAAAAATAAAAAAAAAAACAGAGTCCAAAGGTCTGCAAAGAGCTTCTTGAGAAAACACTTCAGGGGATCATATAGTGTGATGCAAGAAAGCCCTTAGAGAATCCCCTCCCACTCCAGGCTACTGATCAAAATATTTACCCAACAAAAACCGGGAATGAGGAAAGAGGTATCAATATCCTTGCACTGGGAAGGATTTTTTCCCCCAAGTGTAGAAGGTAGAAAGGGGATTCCAGGGAAGGAAATTGTAAGAGCAAGGACTAGAAACTATGAAAGTGTGTGTCCCATCAAGAGTTTCATCCAAGTGGGGGTCACACCCAAATATCCCACCATCAGAGGGTGTGGTGTGGTTAGAACAAAAGGACCAAGGAGTCTGGAATGACTGGGCAAGATAGAGACAGGAGATCACCTCCTTCAGGTTCCAGGTGTAGGGTTTTTTGTTCTAACTTCTCTTTTTTTAAATTTCACTTATTTTTTTCTTTCTCACCATAGCACATACCCTCCCCAATGTCCATCACCCAGCCACCCCATCCCACTCTCCCCTCTCCCCTCCAGCAACCCTGTTTGTTTCCTGAGATTAAGAGTCTGTTATGGTTTGTCTCCCTCTCTGGTCTCATCTTGTTTCATTTTTCCCTCCCTTCACCTATGATCCTCTCTCTTGTTTCTCAAATTCTGGTACTTAGTGCCCCATTACTGCACTATGTTCTCAGCCTGCATTTTAGCTTCCCAAGGTGTCACGGACATTCCTAAAAGGGGTAATTTATTAGCCTGCCTCTTCATTGTGTGTCATTCCAAAATGAAGAACACAGAGAGTAAAGTGTGGCTACAGCCTTAAATTTAAAATCATAGTAACTTGGAGATTATACAGGTATGTATATGCACACAGAGTTGATTCTGTTACATCTGCTTCTGTTTCACTTTTTAACATTATTGTATTCATTCATTTAGATTCTGCCTACTTCCAAAGAGAGAAGGAGAATTTGAAACAGCTTACCTTCAAAGGGTATAGTAAGACTTCATTCAAGTTAGAAGACAATAGCCAAAT
This sequence comes from Taxidea taxus jeffersonii, assembly GCA_003697995.1. NCBI lineage: Eukaryota > Metazoa > Chordata > Mammalia > Carnivora > Mustelidae > Taxidea > Taxidea taxus. The sequence continues at coordinate 48,880 of RCUC01139673.1, forward strand.
ACTTAAGAGATGAGGAAAAATAGGAAATTTTAAAGTTAGGGAAATAGGAAAAAAAATTAGGAAATTTTAAAGTTAGGGAAGGCTACCACTCAGTAAAAATGGAAGGCTTCCCAGCAGGCAGGTTAAACGCTTGCATGTGATGGATTAAAAAATAAGGAAAAATCCATATTCCATGGGTGTTCCTGAAAGGAAATGGTTAAAGAAATGCTAGGAACTAAGACCCACATCTTGGTACATTATAAGATAATCCTTTTTATTCTTCTTGTTCTCTTTCAACACTGGGTTGAATCTCAAATTCCAACATGTTTTCTGTTTGTTCTTGCTCTATATCCACCTTAAGTCCTATTTGAAAAACAAAAACCCCACACAGACTCCAAATGGCTCTCCTATTTCAGTTGCACTTACTTGACAGCAATGACAACCTTCTGTTCACCCCCGGCTTCACATCAAACTCACAGTCTGAAGGGTCATTATCTGATCTTTCTACCAACGAACGAACCTACGTAGAGGTTAGTGTATGTCACCACACACAAAAGAAGGGGGAAAAATCAAGATTACTACCTTTCAATCCTTGTTAGCATGAAAACATAATTACACATTTTACATTTTTCCAAGAGGAGGGTCATGCCTGTCAGAATACCTATCGGCTTGCAATCTTGTCACCATCAGTTAAAAGGAAAGCATCAATTTATTTGAACAGCCTTTGTCGATGTTGGTCTGAGAGCGTGCTGCATGAAATAATAATGATTAGCATTACATTAATAATAATGGCTACTGTTCATTGAGTGTCTCCTAGTGCAAGTGCTTCGCAAACAGTATGTTATTTAATTCTTACAACAATCTGGTGTATTATCCCTGTTATATTAATGAGAAGCCAAAGTTGATAGAGGCTAAGTAACTTGCCTAATTCAAGCTAGTTCCAAGACAGAAGTCAAAGCCATGAGTATCAGACTCTGTGGATTGTAGAGTAATACAATGAATGATAGCCTCAGTAGAAATTTTTCCACCATAGAAGAGAGCTACACAACAAATGGCAATGGAGACCACCGATATCATGATAGTAAAGCTCTGTTCTATAAAAGCAATCTTACAGGAAGAACAGAGCAGTGAAAACCTAATCCTTCCTACAAGAACTATCCCTCCTCACCCTCTCAGTTCACATGGACACAGTCAAGGTTCCTGGCTCCATTTTATCGAAGGTGATCCAGACTCCTAGGTTTTACAGTGTTGTTGGCCCATGAGCAACCCAAGATAAGTAAATCAGACACCTGTTTTCATGAGATTTCCATTTGGTATTAAGAGATTTCAGTCCGGGGGCACCTGGGCAGCTCAGTGGGTTAAAGCTTCTGCCTTTTCCTTGGGTGGTGGTCCCGGGGTCCTAGGATCGAGCCCTGCATCGGGCTCTCTGCTCGGCGGGAAGCCTGCTTCCTCCTCCTCTCTCTCTCTCTGCCTGCCTCTCTGCCTACTTGTGATCTGTCAAATAAATAAATAATAATAAAAATATTTTTAAAAAAGATTTCAGTCCAGCCTAATCTACTGAAAAGAGATGAAAATTCAGGTGCTTTTCTGTGGGTTAATCATGGCTTCTAGCATGGGGCGAGGAGTCGCATAAAGGCTCTGAAGAAAGAAAAATGAGGGGGCCTTGAGAAAGGATGAGGGGTGAGGTCTGGAAAGGCTGTGGGCAGCCAGCTTCTGGTTCCATTCATTCTCAAGGGTCAGCCGCCTTCCTGCCCTGTGTTCTCGGAGACCAATCTATAAGTTTTTAATAACCATCCCCCTGCTTTTTTATTTTTTTTTCCCTTAGAGAAAATCTTGTAGATTCCTTCTCCATGAAACTGGAAGAGCCTTACGTACTCAGGGCAATCTGATCAAAGAAGGTTCGGGTTCCCTGGTGGTCTACTTTAAGGAATATAGTATAAATACTGGGGAGGCTTGATATCCCCCTCCCAAGTATCAGTAATCTCTTTCAGTTTGAAAGAAACTGAACAACTATTCTAAAGTAAGGCTCAGGCAAGATTCTGAAGAGCCAGAGTTCTGGGTTCAGAATATCCACACCCTAGAACTGAGGTCAAAGATCGTGGGTTTGATATGCTAAAGCCGGGCTGATAAGGTAAGAGCCTTCACCCGCACATCCCTGGGCAGGTAGTTAAGGTCTATTAGTAAGGTTTACTATTAAGTACTGCCTCGATATATAGCAAAACCAGCAGGTCTTCAAGGAGCTATCCACAACTGTCCTTCCCCTCCCACAGAGAAGGTTCCCTAATCAACGCTCCTTATCAAAAGGGCCAGGTAAAGTTCTTGCTTATCCGGGTAGGTTTTCTTTCCCTGACAGCCCATGGAATTATTCAAACCAACCAACCACACCCCACCACTGCCTCTGCCATTCCTCCCACCATGAACCTGGGACCATTACAACCTCTTCTTACTATCAAGCCTGCCTTCCACACAGCCCACAGTTGTTCATTCTGTTCCCAAGTTCAACGTGCCTGTGGCCCTGGGCAGTGCAGTGCCTTACTACCCTGGGCCATGAGTATGTGAGATATGAATACGCCGCTCTCAATCTCATCCGTCCAGTATGAAGTGGCATGCGCTTGGCCATCCCTATTACCCCAGGGTAGTTCACCAGTGGGGTGAACAGAAGGTGATGTAACACAGTGGCACAGAGATCGCTCAGAGGAGGGCCTGTTTGAGTAGCATGTGCCTATGCAGATGGGACTACAGACCAGCAAGAGCCTCTCAGGGAGGGAACGCTTCTCCAGGCTTCCATGGGAACGTGAGAAAATTCACTGCAAGAATAAGGGAGCATACCCGAACCTGCTTGCCCACTATACCATCTGCTGGGACCCTGTACAAAATGATTCCCTAAGAAGGACAGGGTCAACCATCAAATAGTTACTAGACCATTAATTTCAGAATAGCCCATACAGGAAAGAGAGCCAACCCACACTGAGGTTCTCAGACTAACTTCCAAATCTTATTTATCAAAATAATTTAAATCAAAATTTAAATTAAGAAACTCAGCTAAATGAAACCAGGCAAATTGTTTCTGTTGTGATTAGAACCACATCGGTCTTCCTTTTGATCATCCTCTTCTGTGGGTTCTTGACGCCCCCTCAGTGTGTTCATCTGTTAAATGGGGAGAATACTGCCTTGCGCAAGGTCATAGTAATGTCTGCGTGACACTTAGAGCAGCTTCCACACACCCAAATTCTTACTAAGCATTAGAGGCACTTACAAGAGAAGGAACATCAACTTAGTGAACCTCCAGAGCTGTAATCCCTGCAGAAAGATGTAAATAACTCAAATGAATCCAAGAATGGAGGCTGCAAAATGTGTGATCTAAAGCATTAGAATGTGGAGAAGGGACAACCTTTCCAAACAGCCAGGGGGAAGGTAAGGGTTAATGTGGGCTGGGCCTGCCAACTAAGTTTTTGAGGAAAAGAAATTGATCTTGGCTTCAGAGACACAAAGAAGTGTTAGAGAATGCTATCGCATAGGAAATGAATCTAGCAGTTTCTCGCTAAACACAGGCTTATGGTCCAGGAAAACACTGCGATTAGCAAAACTGCATTTGGCAAGATCACCTTTTTAAAAAATGCAAGTATCACTAAATCTGCCCTTATCAACCCCTATCTCATACCATATCTCCTCCAGAAAAGTGACCTCCTCTGGGGTTGTGTCACTGTGTCATCTGGGTTCCTGCTGTACCAGGGGAGGGCCCTTGTGCTTCGTTATGTAACTAACCTGTATACTAGGCTTCAGTCCCTATCCACAGGCTAAGTGAACGTAACTTTCTCTACTACTTTGTGTGTACTCAATTCCAGCTCCAGATGGCATAATGTCCAGGAGGCTTACATTGTGCCAAAGCAGCAACAGGGGTGGGATATCGTGTCATCATCTGTGTGGGGTTGAAAAGTCCATCACCCTGCCTGGTCCTAGATTTTGGGGCCACATGGGTTGACCCAGTCTCAGAGCCTCTGCCTACTACTTCCCTCCCATTTCACACACAAGGAAATCACCCCCCTGCTACAGCCCCGGAGGCAAGACCATTTCTTCAGAGCCCCGCCTTATCCCCAGAACTAAAGCCCATAAAACTAGGATCCCACAACATCAGTGTACTACTCCTCCAACTCAGTCTCTCTCCTCTAAGCCAAAGTGTTCCTTTTCTTAAAACAAAACAAAACAAGGAGGACATTGGGAGGTGGAGAGAAGTGAGTTGGGGGTAACTAGAGAGAAAGACGAACCATGATAGACTGTGGACTTTGAGAAACAAACTGAGGGTTTTGGAGGGGAGACAGGGTAGGGGGTTGGGTGAGCCTGGTGGTGGGTGTTATGGAGGGCACGTATTGCGTGGAGCACTGGGTGTGGTGCATAAACAATGAATTCTGGAACACTGAAAAGAAAATGAAATGGGAAAAAAAAAAAAAAAAAAAGATGGGGGAGAGTGAGGGGCAGGGCCAGGGAGGTAGGGAGAGGTTTGTTTCCTCAGTATTTTCTTCTAGACCATAAGTCCTTTCTGTTCCCCATGAAGGATGAAACGTTTAAAGCCTGAAGCCAAAAAAGGACTCCTCTCTTCTTTGCCTTGTCACATCTCTTCCGTAAGTGGGTGAGCACAGACCAGCTGAGCTGCTTATATGGGAGAAAGGCCCAAAGGAGAAAAGGAATGATGGCGGACAGAAATTCTTAGTGTAAAAATTATCATCTCACCTCATCTGCCTGTGAATCTGCCTCCCCAACCAGTGTGTGAGCTCCATCACCATATGCATAGACCGTGGGGTTCATCTCTGCCTCCCCAGAGCATATCACAGGCCTAGAGCTCGGATAGCACCCAGGGCAGGAAGGGGGTGCTTGCCCTTCCAGCCCACATATCCTACTATTTCATCATCTCAAGCTGGATTCCCCTGGCTCTCCACAAGCTCACACCCAAAGAAACAGGATATACTTTCTTTTCACAGGGTTTAGAATGTGTTCTTTTCCTTTCCTAAGCTGCAAAATAAATAATGCATAGGCTTTTTAACTAATTTTGGCAGCTAAAAGAATAAGAAAATACAAGTGCATGCATGCATGCCTTTGTAGGTTCCCAAACATACCCACAAATTAATTTACACACGTATGCTAACATAATGAAACGGGCTTTGTTCCAAGAGTGAAAAGACCTTGCTTTAGTTAAGACTTCCAGGGGCTCCTGGGTGGCTCAGTGGGTTAAAGCCTATGCCTTCAACTCAGGTCATGATCCCAGGGTCCTGGGATTGAGCCCAGCATGGGGCTCCCTGCTCAGTGGAGAGCCTGCTTCCCCCCACCTCTCTCTCTCTCTCTGCCTGCCTCTCTGCCTACTTGTGATCTCTGCCACATAAATAAATAATCTTAAAAAAAAAAAAAAAAAGACTTCCAGGTAGTTCTGATGCATGCACAAGTTTGAGAATCACTGTTCTAGGCTACAGGAAGGTGACAGATGACTGGAAGCTGTGAGTATGACAAGACAGCAAGGCCAGATCACAGGCAGTGGGTCTTTCCGCCACTTCCTTTTGGGCATGGCATTTATCCAGAGGCTTCCTCCTTTTGGTCTATAAAACAGTTGTTAACAATAATACATACTTCTCGTGGGTTTCCATGAGCATGAAATGCAGTAATGCATATAAAAGGTCTTCATAATTGTTAAAATGCCATCGAAATGTAAGGCAAGCAGGCAGGCAGGTTATAAAAAGCCAGCAGCAGGAACAGGAGAACAGCTTGACTGGAGGTTCCAGCACATTTTGAACAGCCCTCTGAGGGCCTGAACAGCTGCTGGGATCAGCCCCACATCTCAACAAATTCAGCAGCCATTTGTCTGCCCTTGCCAACACATGCAAGGGCCTCTTTCCTCTTTTGCCTACAGCCCCCTGGGACCAGTCTCTCAGAGCAAGCGGCCACTTCCCTCTGATGTCCTCCCTGCATTGTGACTACAGATGGCCATGATTTCCAAAGGGCATATTTTAAAGATGTCTGGCTCCGGCATTTTCTTGCCGCACTGCCTTTTCAAACACATGGCTAAAAGAGCCAAGCGCCAGGAGGGAGAGAAGGAGTGAGGGCCTGATCAACTCTCCACATCCCACAGCCTCCCCTCTGCCTGTCTCAGCCTGGCTTCCTAGGAGGCCGGACTGCTGTGCCTCAAAATGAAGGTGTAATGAGGTCACAGGCAGAGTAGGGTCTAGGATCTGAGGAGGAGGCTTGATTAGATCTGGGCAAGCACTTCACTCGCCCCTTGCCTGTTTACAGAATAAAAGCATGCAGCATCTAAACACCCTGAGCCCTGCTGGGATGGCTGTCAGTGGGCTCTGTCAGGAGGAAGGGCCATAGCACATGAATATCTAAGCATTCTCCCCTGTGAGGGGACAGTCGTGGTTCAACTTCTACTCCCGGAGTCCCTAACAGCCTCTGGGGCGGAGTGCTGCAGAAAAACCAACGAGCATAAAAAAGAACACAGGGATGCCTGGGTGGCTCAGTTGGTTAAGCGGCTGCCTTCGGCTCAGGTCATGATCCCAACGTCCTGGGATCAAGTCCCACATCGGGCTCCTTGCTCAGCAGGGAGCCTGCTTCTCCCTCTGCCTCTGTCTGCCTCTCTGTCTGCCTGTGCTCGCTCTAACTAATAAATAAAATCTTAAAAAAAAAAAAAAAAAGACAACACAATGGGGCCATGATAGATCCAGCACATTTCCCTGGCATTTTATGCATCCTGGAGAGAGGGAGAATTCCCTCACTACCTGTATCTATCATGGTGCTCAGCTTTTCTGGCAAAGAAAGAGCAAACTAAGAATGATCTTAGCGTAGACTTTTGTTTTGTCAAGTATAAAACTGAGAAGTGATACTGGTTTGAAAAAAAGTGAAAATTTTCTAAAACTAATGTATTTTTTTTTTCTGCAAACTCGGATGAGATGACCTCCAAATCACTACCAATTCTGAGATTCAAGCATCCTAGCAATTCTATTTGCCAGGAAATCTAGAAAACTATAGTCCTTGGACACACAGTTACAACTCTAAGCATAAAATTCCAGGAGCTATTTTTACCTGATGTCTAAGATTATTCTCAAGTGTTTAAGCTTTTCCCCTAAGAAGCATAGCCTAGTCCAATTTCCTGAAGCATACACTGAAACAGCAGTACACTTCTAGCTCCCAGTTTGGACAGGAGGCCGAGGGGAAGAGAGCGTGGATATAATGGTCATCCATAGGAGAAAGGAGGAATGATTTCCTCTCTTATAGCTCTATAAAAATTTTGTAGATTGACCTAAAGCTTGAAACAATACCAAGAAAGGAAGGCAGGAAAGGGTATTCTCCCAGCCTCCCGGTTCCATATAGATGGCTTACAAAGATCACTGATCCCAGTGCTCTAGCCAAGGAAGACAGAGAAATGAAAGATCATACAAGGGAAAACAGCTCAACCCTGTGGTTTTATAAACACAATCTCTTTGCTTTGGACTGGTGTTCCCCTAAGCCTGCAGCTACAGCTTTTCACATTTTTTATTTGTACAGCTGCCAATTTAGCTCAGAGAGCAAAATAAACCACAGCTCTCAAATCTACTGGAGGTTCATGTTGGGTGGGAGTCTCACCCACATTAAGCTGAGGTCTCCAGGCAGGGAATCCCATTTAGGTCTTCCTTGTGTTTGACACTTCTAGTGTAAGAGGATCAGGGATGACACGTTAGCTTTAACTGGAAGGATTTTTGGAACCC
>RCUC01139674.1:0-62730 GCA_003697995.1 Taxidea taxus jeffersonii
GTGCCAGCTGTCTCGGACAGGTCCCCGTGACCCCAGGCACCCCAAGGAAGGCAGAGTGATCCCGAGCCCACTGCTCACTCGCTTCCCTCGCTCCATGGGCTTGGGGAAAAGCAGGAGAAGCCACAGCAACTGCCCGGTCCCAGCAGCTGGAGCCGCCCGGATGAGCTGCTCAGAGGGAGGTGACAGCAGCTGCGGCTGCGGGGGCACAGAAGAGAAGAAGATGCTGAAGTGTGTGGTGGTGGGGGACGGCGCCGTGGGGAAAACCTGCCTGCTGATGAGCTACGCCAACGACGCTTTCCCAGAGGAGTACGTGCCCACTGTGTTTGACCACTATGCAGGTAAGGGAAGGAGCAGAACCCGGCGGGGGGGACAGGGTGCACGCTGCGGGCGGCCACACCCCAGCTTTGGTTCTCAGGGCAGCCTGTCTCGGGTGCGGGCCTGGCAGCTGCCAGGTCACGGAGCGGAACACACACAGCCAAGGTCTCTGCTGGAACAGTTAGGACAATTTGTCTGTCCATTGATATCCTCACATTTTCTCCTCCTTAAATCAAATGACTAACACATGGGAAGTACCCTGAACTGCCCTCCAGGCTTTGGGGACAGAGATCTCACTCAACGTTCTTGGGAAGATTCGTAACTTTTTATGAGAACATCCTAAAATGTAGTGTAACTGCAACACAATTAAAAAAAAAAAAATCACCACTCACTACACAACTAGTGAAAGAAGTATCTTTGCCACTTTTCATCTATTTATCTCATGCCATTCATAAATGAAATGGTAAGATCAACAAACGTTAGAACACTCATTTTTCTATAAAATCATGGCTGTACTATTGTACTTTTATTTTCCCGGGGCTGTAGTTGGGGTGGGGGGAGAGTACTAAAGGTTTTAAATATCTATTAGGCAGTCTGTATCTTGAATTCAAAGAAATATTTTTAATTAATGTGTTTTTAAAGTAAAAATAAAGATAAAAATGAAATTTGAATCATTTTAAAGTATACCCAGAAGACAATTAATTGGATATTTTAAGGCATGACAGTTAAAATACAGTAGTCACAACTTACTCCTTTCGGTTACTTTTGTTTTCTGAGTGTTCTGAAGTTTGTAGGTGTACTTGTCAATGTGATAGTTTATCTCAATTTGTCCATTTTTTTTTTTAAGATCTTATTTATTTGAGAGAGTGGGAGGGAAAGAACACAAGCAGGGAGAGGGCAGAGGGAAAGACAGACTCCCCACTGAGCAGGGAGCTGATGGGGTTCTGGATCCCAGGCCCCCAGGGTCATGACCTCAGCCAAACACAGATGCTTCACCAACTGAGCCACCCAGGTGCCCCATCAATTTTTCCATTTTCATTCTTACTTTTTCTCTCAATTTCCAAAGCAAATCTTATTGTTCCTCAAAAACAAGTTCATGAAATTCTTCAAATTTATAGTAACCTAATTTTATAACTCTTTTTTAACAGAGTGATCAGCTTGGTGAGTTATCAGAGTTTGAGATTTCATAAGAAAAAAATTTCCCTTCCTTCACCTTGGCTTTGGGTCAGGTTCAGCAGAGGGGAAGTGGCCTACAGGAAACCTGTGTGAATGTTGGCTTTGCTATGTGGCCATTTGAAATCCTCCCTCTGTTAGGAAGTAGCTTCTTTTCTGGAGCAAAACAATAACCTAAGTCCCCTCCTTCTCCTACAGTTACATGTTTTATGATAATATTACACAGCAGATTGGGAGAGTACCACCGTACCACAGTGAAAATAGCATCCACTTCCCGGAAGGTTTTATATATATAAATATATGTATGTATACATATATATATGTATGTATACATACATATATATATATATATATATTTGTAAAAATTAAGAGCAAATTTTAAGTCTGGCTCCCTTAAGCTTTTCTGAAAATATAATGACTGTGCCCAGAGAAGAACATTTAAATGATAACAGAATAAAGAGAACAGAAAATTTTCACTCTGAGGGGAAAAAAACTAATAAGATTAAGAAGTCTGGGAATTTAAACTACTAAGATACTTGACATGGAAACATCTTAGCAAAGGTTATTTATTCTACACCCTCTTTCTGCCAGGAAAGGAAAACTGGCTGGTACCTAATTTCAAAAACTTTTAGGTCAAAGGTGGGGCCCAAAATTTACTAAAGGGAGAGGCCTCAAGTGCTTTTGAAAATGATGTATCCTGATCCCCATCTATTGGTTGAACCAATTATCAGCCTAGTGTAAGAAAAAAAGGATAAAACCACCCTCAGGGATTCAATCAGCCTATAAAAAATATCTGAGATCAAACAAAGGCTGAACTACCACCTAGATTCCAATAGGATGAAGTTACTTTATATTTCAATTGTGTATATATTACTGCTATTTGAGAATCAAAGCACCTTAAAGATTTTGGCTACTCTATGGTTTTACCTCTCTTCCCCCATGTGGACAAGTATCCAGTGTCCAGTCCCTGGGTCCTACTGGCACATTCTGAAATCACAAGCAGCAACTGAATTCCCGAGTCTTTAGAAAATTGCAGCTGACGTCTACAAGAGACTATCCCTTGAAGATTTTTCCTGAACAGCTGCCCATCCCGGGAAAGTAGAGCTATAACAAAAATAAGGATGGAAGCATACTTGCCATATTGCTCAAGATGGTGGGCTCTGAAGCCAGAGAGCTTAGTCCCAATACTGGCACTGCCACTGCTGTGTGGCCTTGAATAAGTTACTTAATCTTTCTGTCCCTCAGTTATCACACACACACACACACACACACACACAAAGAACAACAACAACAACAAAACAGAAGTATTAGGAGTGTTTTTAAGAACAAAATAAATTAATACATGTGAAGTTCTTAGAACAGTGCCTCACACATGGTCAGTGTTAGGTACATAGCAGCTATTATTGTTAAGAATAAGTTTTCTACATTTGCACACATTCATGAAAGGAAATTAAAATGTAATTGAAAGATAAAGACTATAGGGGTGCCTGAGTGGCTCAGTCAGTTAAGCGTCCAACTCTTGCTTTTTGGATCAGGTCATGATCTCAGGGTTGTGAGATCAAGCCCCACCTCAGGCTCCACACTGTGCATGGAGCCTACCTGAGATTCTCTCTCTCCCTCTTCCTCTGCCCCTGCCCCCCAAAATAAAAAGATAAAGACTACAACAAAGAAAAATACAATTCTAAGAGTATCCTCCAAATGGAGTAGGAAGTGATGAAATGCATGCAATGCCCTTATAATATAGTAATCACATGTATTGATAATTGGCAAATATGAACGCAGTAATAGTAGAGGGATATTAAACTGGGGGGGGATATCGGTTTTGAATGAGTGATTGTAAAAAAAAAAAAAAAAAGATAAATAAATAAGAGCCAGCTAGAAAAAATACTGAAGTTTTATGAATCTTAGTTCTTTTCCTTCTGCCCAAAAGTACATTTCCTGCAGGCATCTTTCCTCCAGGCATCCTTCCCCTCCAAGCCCCCTTGACTCCATAAGGGGAGTTCCTTACTTCATCTTCAACCCATCTCCAGAACTTTCTTTACATTTCTAGAAGATAGCTTCCTCCATGTAGAGAAATTTATTTGTTTTCTTGTTTTTCCCACTCCCACTGTGCTCTGAGCTCAGGGAGAAGGTTGTGTCTTGCCAAATCCCATGTCAGTTCTCATCTTATTGGATGGCTTGGAGGCTTTTTTATGGCTTATTACTGTTCCTTTGCTTGGTTTCTGGGATAACAGTTTCTCCCGGCGTTTATTCCCTTTACTGGCAAATCTCTCTCCATATCTTCTGCTGCCTACTCTGTCTCTTCCCAACCAATGTATGTTTGTAAACCTCAGTGTTCACTCCCTCAGTTCTCTTCTCAATTCACACTCATATCCGAGTTGGGTGTGTTTAGTCTCATGGCTTTAATTATTACTCATATGCCAACGGCTCCCACATTTATATCTCTGGTCTCAATATTCCCCCTGAGACCCAGCCTCATATATCCAACGGTCCCTTTGAATATCTAAAAGGCATCTCCAATTTAACCTGTTAAAACAAAATTCTTTAGCTCCCCTACTCTAGTCCTCCCCTAGACTTCACCATACAAGTACATGACAACCATCTTGCACCCAGTTGCTTAGAACAAAAACTTCAGTATTATCCTTGACTCCTTTCTCCCTATGACAATACCCCCATCCTCTCCATTCAAACCACTCATTATTATTCCTTCCTGCTACTGAGCAGTGCAACATTAGAAATACCCTTCACTTCTCACCACCTACATTGCTTCACTCTTGTCCAAGTCATCATCATGTCTCATCTAAACTACTGTAATCACCTCTCACTTCCCTGCTTCCAACTTTGCCCCCCTTTAGTCAGTTCTCCACACAGCTGGCAGAAACTCTATTCACAGCCCAATTCCTCCAATCCTTTCACACTCAGACCCCATCATTCATCATGGTCTACAAGGCCCTCCATGACTTGGTCCCCGTCATCTCTCTAACCCCATCTCCTAACTCTCCTCTTCAGTTATTCTGCTGTAGCCATACCAGGCATCTTGGTATGCCTCAAACACACTGATATCCCACTTTCCTTGAAGACTTCACACTGGTCCTTCCCCCAGCCTGACACTGTTCCCGCAGAGCCTCTTCAACTTTAACTGACCACATTACTTAACACATCCGCACACAAGAACACCAACACACACAGAGTCACTCTTTAACCACTTATCCTGCTACACACCTAAAACATTTCACACTACTGGCATTATACTTCTATTTATTTGCTTACCATTTTTATTCTACACTTGAATGTGAACTCCATGAGGACAAGGACTTTGTCTTGTTCACTGCTCTATCTCCAGCTTTTAAAAAAGACTCCAACATACAGTAGACTCTCAATAGACAGTTACTGAATAAATAAATTGGTATGTCTTAATCATCATTGTCCCTGTCCAGTGCTTAGGTAATTTCTGGTCCATTGAAACTGCTGAATAAATGAACAAGCTACTGGTCCAATCTTTAGGAAGGAATATGTTTAGAAATTTATTAAATATATTCTATTTTTGAACTATTTTCTTCACAAGTATTATTTTATCTCTAGTGGAATTGTAACATAGCATTGAATTTTCTTGACCCAAGTAGCCAATGTCACATCTGTTGAATAATGTAACTGCAGTGTGTAAATTTCATTTGGAAACAGATGAGCTGCAAATTGCTCCATAAACATTATATTCAAAAGCTACCAAAATTTTGAGAGGCCCCCTCAAAGTCTTACAGCTCTTGTATACAGAGCATGCTTCAGAGTGACCCCAAGTTCAACCAAGGGCTAGGACTAAAAATTAGGGACAGCAAGATGAAAGTAGATAGGGCCACTCATCTTTCAACAAGGGAACCTGAGAAAACTCACTGGGTTTCCTCTTCCCTTCTAGGATGACTCCAGATGCCCTAAGAACCTTTAGAGCTTTCACAGCTTCCCATAAAACAATCACACTTCTTCTATCTTTTTCTTATCTTGAACTTTGAGTTTTGCGAAAGACCCCCCACTAATGAAATATTATCCAGTAATGTTCCACATAACATATAACATCAGGATAGCACTTCCATATTGTGTTTTGTTAGCTTGTGTGTCAAGTTAGATTATGTCCATGGTTTGTATGTTCATGTACACAGGTGTGTCAAATAAGCCTGTTCGTGTAGGAGCCTGTGCACGGTGTACCTCATTCACCACTTCCATCAGCCTCTGACCTAGAACTGATTTTTTCTGTGGCTTTTTCTTCTATCACCACTTCTCCCAGAATTTGTCAAAAAACTATCTGTGTTTCAAAATTCATTTTTGAAGTCACTATTTGCAAATCCAGCCACCTATGCAGGAAATTCGCACGATTCATGGAAGGGGGGGAGAAAATCTAGTTGTTCTATCAGCTGACTGAGATGTAAAAGGAAGTCGTTTTCACAGAAAGCTGAAAGTCAAGTCTAACTTTTTCACCTAATTAAGTGGTAATCTGTCCAAAGTAGACTTAATCACAACCTTAATGGCCAGAGCAGTAAGGGAAACTGTCCAACTACCAGGGAAGAGAAGGAGAGGGAATAACACAAAATAATACAAAGTGAATAAAACCAAACCAAGCCTATAAAGGTTTGTGACATAGTTCTACCCATTTGGGAATATTTACTCAGAAGTTTCTCTTTTGCTCTTCCTGAAGACAGCTGAGAGTCTCTAGAGAATGGAAGAGATTCATTTTCTATAAGCCAAACAGAAATCTGAAACAACTCTCATGGGACTATGAACTAAATCACCAGATTTTTAACCTTAGACGAAAATATAAAAGAAGTTTGTGTAAGAGGAGACAAGAATGGACCAGAGGACTCACTCACTCTGTTCCTTCTAAATGCAATGGTGCTCAAAAACACAAAATCTTGTAGGTATCCAACCCCCCAATATCTCCTTTTGAGGGGGCGTAATGTGTGGCTGATGCTTTTCCTGGACCCTTGGAGGCCACACCAAAGGTGCAGTGGCAGGAATTACACGGATGGTTCCTTTCACCCTGAGCTGTTTCTGAAAGCAAGCACATTCAGAGGCTCCAAGGTGCAAATTACACTCCCAAAGCCAAAGCAAACTGTAGGGAGGGTGAATTGTGAGCTGCAGCTCTTGGGATTAAGAAAGGAGAATAGAAGAGGGATAAAGAAAATTAAATATCTGTGACCCAAAACAACCATGCTCCCAGGACTAGAAACAGCATCTGCAGTTCCCAGACATCCTGCACTCCAGTTTTAGCTGGCAGCAAACCAAGGAGCAAGACCAGTTCAGGCTTCAGTGGACAGGCTCCCTGTGACCAAGACTCTTAGTTCCACATGGCCTGACTCCCTTCATGTCCAGGCTAGGAAATCCTTCATAAATTTTACTACTGACCTGCCCAAGGAGGTTGGGCTTCAGGGAAACAGTATTCTATTTCTGGAATAGCTTTTTCAAGATCTGCCATTTCTCCCGCTTAGTGTAAGATAAATAGAAAATTTGGCTCAGGGATAGCCCAGCACATTGGACGTTTATGTTTTGGGTACAGTTGGCTTGTTTTACAAAGGCAGCATGAAGATGGGCAAATGAACATAAGGCCCCTCAGGAAAAGACAGGTAACACAAATCAAGAGAAACCTTCTCCCTCATCAATCCTGAGCAAAGATTACAAGGGCCTATGAGGGAGACCCTACCCACGTACAAAAATCCATGCCACCCGCTGGGTTAGTCAACAGAATCCAAACAGTTAATTTTCCCGGGTATAATGCACTCTGGATAGATTCCATCGTGAATTCAACAGAGACCAACTGTGAGTCAGAGTGTGGCCTGGCATTGTTCCTGAAAGCTCTGAAGTCCACCAGCTTCTTGACTGTGTCCAATATTCATGAAACAAAAGGACCTGATTCATGTGTATCCACCTGGTTTTGTTTCAGTTGTGAACTACAGCTCTTATTTCTGGTGCTCTTCTCGTTATGGCTATGTGTGATCCAACAAGCGGTGTGGTAGTTATGTGGTAATTATGAAACTCAAGTGTCACTAGTATATGTATTAACAACAATGACAGTAGCTGTACCCTTCCAGAGTCTTCGCTATGGTTCAGGCACATTTGAGGTATTTTCATACATCAATCCACTGCTTCCTCACAATGATCTTGTGGGTGTATTCTTTTCCCAATTTTACTGGTAAGGAAATAAAGGCACAAAGATATTAACGAATATACCCAAGGTTAAATGACTTGTAAAGGAGTAAATGGAGGCCATGAAGCAGCAAAGAAACAACATAAGCAGTCTAGAGTTTTATAGCTATTAACATTAATCAGAAAGCCACCATTAGTTAAGGTATACAACCTAACCTGAACATGTAAGGGATTAACACCACATCAGGGTGTTTCTGCTAATGCTATGGTCCTGGGCAAGGATTCAAGTCAGTGGGGCAGCTTCCCTCCATTTAATCATGTAGACACCCGGGCTCCTTCCATCTTGTGACCCTGCCATCCCCTGGGATCTCACAGTTATCTGCATCCAACCAGCCTAATGAGAAAGAACACAGAAAAACTCGAATGGAAAGTTTTATGGGCCATGCCTGGAAGTGACAGACATCATTTCCAGTCACACTCCAGAGGACTTGTAAATGAGTCCAAGGCCACACCTCAGTCAAGAGAGGCTGGGATAGGAAGCCCACTGACAGGCCCCACAGAGAGAAGAACAGATTTCAGTGGAGACCAGGCATCTCTGCTTGTATCAGGCTCTCCAGCCACTAAATATCCCTTCACACTTTTCCCCCATATAAAACCAACTTGCCCTTTTCCACAGAGGGACCATCCAGAGTCCCATTCTGTCACCGCACCCGGTCAGAGTACAGTGTTTGCAGGTGATGCACAGCTCTTTCCATCTGGTGGAGACATGGCTTCTGGTGGTCTGCTGGGACAGTTATCATCTGCCCCATTTATACAATCGCCCCATAAACAATCGTAGAACAGGGATGGAATAACCAAAATACCCAAAACCCCTTCAGAAAAGGAAAAAATGAGGGTCACATGACAATAACAGAATCCTGATAGCAAACATTGGGAAGACCCTCCATGCTGTCAATCGAAGAAGTTTCTTGAGTTGATCCAGATGCTATTCTCTGGAGGAGAAATTCAGGCTTCTTTATTCTTAACTTTGCATCTATCAATCTTGACTTTTCCTGGCTCAGGTCTGGGAGCTTCGTCTTATTCATCTATTGCCCTCCATGACACACATCTCAATTAGGCCTTTGGGAGCATGTTTTGCTTGGGGACTACACTTTCACAGCCTGCTTCTTGCTTGTACAATTTGGGGGCTCAGTGTTGTTTTGTACCTATACGCTTATTCGGTCCAAGTCAGACATTTCTGTGGAAACCCAAGTCTCAAAAACTTACCAGGCTTCTGGTAAATTCCATGGACCAGTAACCACATCCAAGACCAAAGTGTGCCTCTCTTAGACATACTTCTTAAACATACTTTGTCTTCCTCCTTTACCCAACATCTTTTTTCCCCCTCAAATTAACAAGAGCTACCAAGAGGCCAAATGAAGCAGTAGACTTAGATGCAAGGGATCTTATCTTTGACACAGAATTGATTCTCCTGCTTAAACTGAGAAGTGGACATTTATGGCTCCTTTTTTAATAGTATCTTCTATTTGTGGAATCCAAATATAACCAATTTTACAACTCTCAATCCATCAAAACCTGTGTTCTATCAATCTCTGCTTTAAAAAAATAACCAATTCAGCTCTTTTTTTTTTTTTTTTCTGAGAACACCTCACTAAATACAACAAGTAACAGTTAATATACAATAACATTCTGGTTTTCCCCCAGGCTTTCCTTTGAGTGCTATAGACATTATAGGAACTCAGTTTACCTTCCAGGTTTCACAGATAACAGTTTTGCAAAACTCCAGTCTTGCCACAGGAAAGCACAGATCTTGATCTTTCCAGACTGCTCTGTTTTCTTACCACTTTCCCCAGAACAGCTAAGCCAACAGCACAGTTTTGTTTTTTTAGGTTCTTGTAATGAAAACACACTCAATAGACTAGGATGCTATAACAAATAGACTCAAGGATGTAATGATTCAAATTATGAGAATTCTATTTCTTGTTCATATAAAAGGCTGGGCAAATGTTCGTGTTGATGAGGTGGTTCTGCTCCATATGGCCATTCAAGGAATGATTTTTTTTCCATCTTGTGATTCTGCTCTGACCTAAGGCTTCATAGTGCCATGTATTGAGACAGTAGAAAGTAAAATAGGGAGGAGTGAAGACAAGGAGCCATGCGGTGGGCCAGAGCCACAGTGGTGTGCCTCACTTTTTTTTTTAAGATTTTATTTATTTATCTATTTGACAGAGAGAGAACACAAGTAGGCAGAGAGGCAGGCAGAGAGAGAGGGGGAAGCAGATTCCCTGATGAGCAGAGAGCCCTATGTGGGGCTTGATCTCAGGACCCTGAGGTCATGACCTGAGCCGAAGACAGAGGCTTTAACCCACTGAGCCACCCAGGCACCCCTGTTCACACTTCATTACAGGGAAGCTAGACCCTGGGCCACATGTTAATTGTGAGTCTAGCTTTACACCCAAAGAAAAGGTGAACAGATTTTAATGGACTCTTAGTAATCTTTACTATAATCACTAAGTTGAAATTTCTTATACCAAATACAGTAGACCCACATAAATGAAACTGCCCTAAGCACCATATCAAATGAGGTGTTTATTCTGCTATAAATGACATAACTCTATTTCCCAAACTTGCCTGCTCATCAGAAAAACCTACCTGTTGAAAATGTATATTCTTTAGTCCATGCCATAGCCCTATATCAAAGCCACTGAGAGAAAAAGCAAGAAATCTAAATTTAAACAAGCATCCTAAGAATTTCTTATTAGATGGAACCCATGAAACAGCCATTTCACAGTTCAAAATCTTTTGGATATCATAAGGTCATGTAGTTCAATCTAAAGTAATTTAGCAAGTTCAGAAAATCTTTCTTTATACTATAAGGTGCCTATAAATCAAGTCAAGAGGGATAGTTCTATGATAAAACATCAACTAGTAAAAAGCAACTTTAAAAATACACATCCAGGGGCACCTGAGTGGCTCAGTGGGTTAAAGCCTCTGCCTTCAGCTCAGGTCATGATCCCAGGGTCCTGGGATTGAGCCCTGCCTTGGGCTCTCTGCTCAGTAGGGAGCCTGCTTTCCTTCCTCTATCTCTGCTTGCCTCTCTGCCTACTTGTGATCTCTCTCTGTCAAATAAATAAAATCTTTAGAAAAAAAAAAAAAATACACATCCACATATATAATATCTTGACATGGGAGTTTTTGACAAGGAAAGTTGTGGAAAACAGAAAAGGCCTTTAGAAACTCTCAGAAGCAACTAGCAAATGCCTAATTGAGGACCGGAGTGCTCTCATCAAAGATCTGCTGTCAAGGCTGGGTGTAGAGAGGTCCTGGGAGAAAGAGAATGCACCAGGCTGAGACTCAGAAAGTGTGGAGAGAGGGCTGGGGCAGGGAGAGCAGGGAAGCTTCAGTGCTCAGAACAGAAAGGTGCAGGAATTGTAAGACAGCAGAAAGGAGGCTAACTAAGCAAATTAGGGTGCCCGGAGCACCAGTTGCTGGGAGAAAAGCCTTGACCGACCGTGACTGACAAAAGCCCACAACTGAATCTCTCTGTTCATGGAGCCTGCTGTCTGGAAAACAAGCATTGGCCTGACTGGGAGACCTTCCTCTCAAAGGAAGAAGCAAAGGAGTCTCAAAACACAGGAAGGAGCCGGGGATCCTTCGGGTGGTTTTGGTGTAGCTCTGGATGTCTTGGATGCTCCGTACTGTTCCACATCCACCCAGCCCTAAGATTACGAAATGAACATAAACATCTGTTTCCCCTCAGCCAGTCCTTCTGTTCTTCACGCTTCAACCTACATTTGGGAGAAACAAAGATCGAAAACCTCTTAAAATGCAGTTACTGAGCGTCCTGAAAGGCTTCTCCTTGGGCCAGAATCTGGTTCCTGAAAGAGACAGCACGTCAGTTCTGGGGGAGGCAGAAATCTCAGAACTGGGACTCAGGTACCCTGATGTGGCCAACCAGTTGACAAGCAGTCCTGCTAGTGGGGACTAAGCCTTCCTTTGGAGTTTCTCCAGCTGTTTAATACAGATTAGCAAATCAAGCCTCAGAACGGGATTCTGCTTGCCAACAGGGGAGAAACAATGTTCTGTGTGGCCTGAGCAGAACGGAACACAGTAAACAAAGTTGCTTTCTGATCCTTTTGCAGGCATACCTACAGCTGATTAGTAAAAATAACAATTTGCAGGGCACCTGGGTGGCTCAGTTTTTTAAGCCTCTGACTCTTGATCTCAGCTCAAGTCTTGATCTCAGGGTTGTACATTCAAGCCCCATGTTTAAAAATAATAATAATCAGGGGCACCTGGGTGGCTCAGTTGGTTAAGCAGCTGCCTTCGGCTCAGGTCATGATCCCAGGGTCCTAGGATCAAATCCCGCACCCGGCTCCTTGCTCTGCAGGGAGGCTGCTTCTCTCTCTGCCTCTGCCTGCTTGCGCTCTCTCTCTCTCTCTCTCTCTGACAAATAAACAAATAAGATCTTTTTTAAAAAATAATAATCATAATTCATTAATACTATTTAGCTAAATATTTAATACGTGTCAATCCCTATGTTTCTTCTGCTTACTTCTTTGAGCCCCATAATTTCTCTAGGTGGTAAGTATCTTCATTTCATGGATGAGAAAACAAACTCAGAGAAGTCACCTATCCAACATCACAAGGCTGGGAAGTGGCAGAAAGGATTCAAATCTATCAGCTCAGATGTTATCTCCTCAGTGAGGCCAGACCACTCAGATTAAATAAGGTTTCCTTTCAAGACCTATTTATTTCCTCTGTAACTACTATCTTATTTGTTTATTTAATTGTCCATTTCTTACTTCCCTCTAGAATGTACACTTCACAAAGACAAGCTTCTTTCTGTCTTGTTTTCTCTTATTCCCAAAGCCTGGGGATAAGCCTATGATACAACAGACACTCAGAAATGTCGGATGAATGAATGAATGAACGAACGAATGAACGAATGAGATCCGAGAGTCTCACAGCCTTAACCACTGCACTTACACTGAAGATAGCATTGTATGTGAATAGTCAGGATAATTTTCTATGTTGAAATCTGATCCTCCCACATCTCAACAGGATATATCCTAAGCATCATAAACATACATTCAGAAATACAGTATCAGCCTGGTTTAGAACTCACAGAACAATTTTATTTTTCTAGGGAAAAAATTCCAAAATATTTTGTTCTAGTCAAATTTCAAACTTGTGAGTTCTAAGTGATTTAATCAGGAAAAAGTTGTTTTCCTAACTATATAAAGGAGTTCTGTTTTATCTCTGTTTTTTGGATGTTATAGAGGCAAAAAGAAAAGCTTAATTCCTTAAAGTATGTGCCATATAACTTTTCTTCCAGATAGTGAGATTAATTATGAGGAAAAACAGTAAGTCAATAATCTTCTTAATATATAACAGGTGTAGAACTCCTAGGAATCATGAATGATATTTATAAAACACAAGCATTCATTAGCTAGAAAATGTACTAATTTTCAGCTGGTATGCTTATAAGAAATTCAATGAACATGTGCATAAATATTAATAATGAGGCATTTTATGCTTGCCAAAGTAAGAGATATGAGAGGGAAACTGGCTTCTCTTTCTCTTTCTCCCAAGACTCTTTTCTGCTCGTGTTGGATAAGCTTGCACTATGAGCCCTAAATGCTTCTTCCCTCAACTAAAATGAATTTCATGTAACATTTGCCATAGTTCAAGCTGGTAGATAAGAGCCTTAAGAATTTTCTATAGTAGGGGTGCCTGGGGTGGCTCAGTCATTAAGCATCTGTCTTCAGCTCAGGTCATGATCCCTGGGTCCTGGGATCAAGCCCCACATCGGGCTCCCTGCTCAGCAGGGGCTGAGCGGGGGGAGAGAAACCTGCTTCTCCCTCTCCTTAAACCCCTCTCCCTGCTTGTGTGCATGTGTGTGAGCTCTCTCTCTGTCAAATAAATAATTTTTTTTAAAGAATTTTCCATAGTAGACATGTTTTTAACCAAACTTTTCAAAAGAGAGAAGGAATGTCAAATCTTAAGTGTCAATATTAGGTACAAACCTTGCTGTAGTGGTTCTATTCTATTCCTCCTACTCATTTACCCTCTTACTAATTCTCCATACCAAATCCTTCCTTTTAGATAAACGGAATCCATCAGGCAGCAGTTCCAAGCTATCTCCTTTCACTTGAGCTCAGCAAAAATGCAGAACTCATTATCACCCTCAGAATGACGACTTTTTTTTTTTTTGAGGATTTTATTTATGTATTTGACAGAAAGAGACACAGCTAGTGAGGGAACACAAGCAGGGGGAGTGGGAGAGGGAGTAGCAGGCTTCCCACCAAGTAGAGAGCCAGATGTGGGGCTTGATCCCAGGACCCTGGGATCATGACCCAAGCCGAAGGCAGACGCTTAACAGCTGAGCCACCCAAGCTCACCCAGAATGATGACGCTTAATGTATGTGAAGACTGAGAAAATTTCCTCCTTGTCTTCAGACAATACATCCAGATCTTTCCAACTCCCTTCACAGATATCCGACCTTGTATTTCCCCATTGTTTAATGGGTGGCTTCTCACAAATTCAGTTTCAGTCGATTGTGAACAGCTTACTGTTCAAACCCATAGCTGGCACACAGTAGCGTTTGTAATGGTTCGGTAGGAATGGGCATCTCGTCAAAATGGTGAGGTACAATCATTAACAGGATATAAAAGTCGAAACAAAATAATCTTTTCAAGCACTTCTTTCTTTTGTTTTCTTTTTTGCTTGTTATTTAAGTTAGGTCAGTCTGACTTGTGTACAGGACTGAAGTTGCCAATAGAAGAGTACTACAATTCTCCCCCAGCATTTTATTTTATCTTTTTTAAAGATTTTATTTATTTATTTGACAGAGAGAGAGATCACAAGGAGGCAGACAGGCAGGCAGAAAGAGTGAGGGAAGCAGGCTCCCCGCTGAGCAGAGAGCCCGATGCGGGGCTCGATCCCAGGACCCTGAGATCATGACCTGAGCCGAAGGCAGAGGCTTAACCCACTGAGCCACCCAGACGCCCCTCCCCCAGCATTTTAATACCTCTCTATTAAGTTGTTCCCAGGTTCGTCCACATTACAAGATCACGTTAAGGCTTTCAAAACATGGGATTTCTTCAAATTGCAGACTAAATCTTGGGTCCATAGGTTGACACATTTTTTGGTATTCTAGGAGACATCTTGGTCCCTGTGGTGACCATAGATCACTGTGCTTTATAATACTGAATATCCAATCATCATAACAGATACACTTGTCTGTCTAGGATTTAGTATGCAGTAGACGACAAAGCACCCTGAATGACTTTTATGCTTCATTTACTTTCTACCATTAACACATTAAAAGTTTATTTAGCCAGACATCCCATTTGGCAACCTCGCCAATTACCACAGATTGAATTCACATCAGTTTCCTAAGAGAGGTCTTATTCCAGGGTAGTCTAGAACTCAGATTTTTCTGGATACAAGAATAATCTTGGGTTCCAACCTATGATAATTCTAGAGTATCTACAAGACCGTGAGTTATTTTGGACCCTACTACATCATCAACTAACCTTAAGTACAGTAATTTACACAATAAAAGAAATTACTTCACATCACACCTAGTTTGATACATGGGTCCTCAAATGATTTCCAAACTTTCCAGTTACAGCTTATAGTGATGAGGAAGGAATGGAAGGGGATCAGGAATATATATGAACAGAACTTTCAAAGCATCCACAGAACATTCAGGAAAACACGTTTTATTTGCCTTCAATGTCACAAGGAGCTAGGAAACACCCCCACCCCCACGCAGATTTCCTTTCTGAATGTGTCACTGCCTCAGCCTCCCCATCTTTCACCACCTCGTGAACAGTTTCGAAGCCTGTTCCCTGTGAAGTGAGGAAAAGAATTTCTATTCTACTGACAGAGACAGAGACAGAGACAGAGTGACTTACCTCTGATTTTATAGCCAATGTCTGGTCATTCCCACAAACTCTGCAATTAACTCAGAGCCCAGAGAAAAAGCACCAAGTAAAGCATTTTGAGGGTGAGAAGGATCAGCTCACAGAATGATTTATTTGTCCATTAAAAGTTGTTGCCATTTTTTCTATTTGTTTGTAAATAGACACCAACAACCTTTAAACAACGTATCTGAAAATGGAGACTTCAGAGTATTTAATGCACTTTTTTTTCTTTTCATGGTTCTTAAAAATCAATAATCTGCCATCAAAAGATATATGGCATACTCAAGAAAGAGCCTCATAAAGATTGTTTTTGTTCTTATTTAGTCTTTCCATGTTCTCCTACTTCTTTTTCTTAAAGGATCCCAAATTTTCTGTGGTGTAGGCATTAAGAGTTTCCCTCCCCCTCTGCCGCACCTTCATCTAGTGAATTCTACATGAAGGGGGATGTACATCTTTTAAGAGAAAGGCTGCATGATATATTAACTTGATGAGCAGGCTCTGATCGGCCAAATTTCATGCTAATACTATTTAAATTTTGTCCTTTATTAAGGGGAAAATACTTCAGAAATATTTTAATAGTATATGTGAGAATCATAGAAATTCAGTTATGGAAATGATATTGTGATGTAAAAGAAGTCAAGAAGCACTGCCTATCTCTGCTGTGGTAAGTTAATCAGCAATTCAGAAGGAATAATGCAAGTCTGCCCCTGAGCAATGTCTATCCAATCTATAGAAGGAGAAAAACTGAGTAAAACTTTTCTCCATAATTCTTCAAGGACAGGGCGTTTTTTAGCCCCAATCTCCTTGGTCTTTTTCTACTAAGACCCACTAGGATCCTTTCCTCAGTACAGAGGGTGATCCTCCTCTATTACTCCCCAAATTTTGGCTCTTTTCTCATTTTTTTAGAGGGGGCTAGGGAGAGGGGCATACGGAGAGGGAGGGAGAGAATCTTAAGCAGGTTCCACACCCAGCACAGAGCCCAACACAGGCTCCATCTCACAACCCTGAGATTATGACCTGAGTTCATTGAAATCAAGACCTAGACGCCCAGCCAGTGGAGACCGCCAGGTGCCCCATCTGCTCTTTCCTCATTTTAACATTAAGTCTTGGATATGTAAAGTTTCTTGTGTTTTAGGGATGAAGACAAGTCCAGGAATGCCTGGTCCCTGGAATCGCTGACTGGGTAACCCATCTCCCTCCCCAGGGAAGGTGCTGTTTGAAAGCAGGGGATGCCTGGAGTTCTGCTCTATTAAGTC
Source organism: Taxidea taxus jeffersonii (assembly GCA_003697995.1). Classification (NCBI taxonomy): domain Eukaryota; kingdom Metazoa; phylum Chordata; class Mammalia; order Carnivora; family Mustelidae; genus Taxidea; species Taxidea taxus. The sequence continues at coordinate 16,809 of RCUC01139674.1, forward strand.
AGAGCAGGCATGGCACATGTGAGCCACAGTTCTTGGAAAACATCCCAGTGTTGTCCAAATTACAAAAGACTGCCAAACTCCTTTCTCCTTCATGCACACTGTTGCTCAATGACCAAAGACACAGAAATTCAAAAGGCAGAATTGGAATTTCTTATTAAAGAATCTGGCATTATGCCTATCTCTAATATCTTTATTGTCATGCTCAGTCCCTTGAGGCAATAAAAATCCCCCAAGCTTTCCTCCTCCTTCTCTGCTCTTTCTTGGTGGTATGAATACCCCCCTTAAAATAGCTGCTTTTCTCCCCTCTGCCAGGCTGGTCCTCTTACTAAGGCAAAAGGCTTTTCCCCCATCAGATATGGGCTTATAGTAGGCACCGGATTATAAATGCTGATTGTATTTCCAACACCAAAGAAAGGATGTGGCACTTTTTCTGGGGTCAGGAACACAATGGGTGCCCTAGTGATGAAAAGTGCATCATACGTCATCATAGACACCCAAGATGGCTGTCTTAACCCATAAAATGAGGGATTTAGACTAGAAAAGTTTAAATATGACATTGCTGTGCTATTTCCAAAGTGGTTTTAGCATCTCCCCCTTCAAAGAATCTGAGACGATTTCAGTGTGAATGGACCCACTTCAAAATGGGAGCAGCCCTGTATTGTGTTGGGTCTGAATGCCAAGACAACAAACACGAGGAACACGACTTCAAAATGCGTTTTATGTCTTGCTCTCCTCACCTCTGTGTATCTGGAGAACAAAAAGGAGCTAAGGAGGAGAGAAGAAAGGACACAGAGGGACCCCTAATGCTCTAAACTCACCTATCATTGTTGATGACAAGTACCAAGAATGAGTAATAGCAGAATTTGGGGCTTGTGGGCAGATGAATGGACCTTAAGTTTGTTACTCATGGAATTCAAAGCTGAAAGTCGCTTTGTGAAGATATTGGGGTCACTTCTTCCAAGTGTTACCCACACTGCTGTGTATACTGCAAAAGGAGGAAATTATGCTCAACTGTAGAGACTACTGCTAGAGTAGGGCCTATTAGACTAAGAAAGAGCCCCTGTGGCTCTGCCTGTCTGTCTCTAGGTCCCTAGGCATGTCTCTGCAGTGAATTCCCAGTACTGACAGATGCTCTTCCTTCGAGTTACGGATTTTTTTTGGTCTCATTTTCAGCCAAGCTCTATATTTATGCATGATGTTTTTATCTCTATCATCATCCTAGGTCATCCAGAGAGGTGCACAGGGGAGGGAGCACATCTAGTGAGTTGATTATTGCTCAAAGGCCTCATTCTATCACCCACAGGTCCATGTTTTCCTCACTGGGAGGTTACTATCTGCAGAGTTTCATGAGAAAGTTGTGAAGTAGTCAGGGAGTAGCTTTCATACCAATTTTATCAGCTCAAGGCTGGAAGCAATGTTTTCAATATGAGCATTCCAACCTTGAATTTCATGGACATCTCTGGAAGACTGAAATACAAGTGCAATCCAACTCACTGTTGACACTGAATGTGTGTGTGTGTGTGTGTGTGTGTGTGTGTGTGAAAGAGAGAGAGAGAGAGAGAGAGAGAAACAGAAACAAAGATAGAGAAACCCTAACTCTCTTGGTAGAAAAAAGAAGGAAGGAAATATATGAACATATTCTTCAGGTACCCATCACACAGCTCTGCTTTTCCAGATTGGGTTTCAATATTGTCCCTATAAGATAACTTCAACATGTCTGTTTGTTTTTAATAAAAGATGGTATTAGGGGCACCTGGGTGGCTCAGATGGTTAAGCATCTGCCTTTGTGTCAGGTCATAATCCCAGAGTCCTGGGACTGAACCACACATCAGGCTGCCTCCCTCTCCCTCTGCCTGCCACTCTCCCTGCTTTCTCCCACTCTCTCTCTGTCAAATAAATAAATAAAATCTTTAACAAAAAAAAGAAAAAATGGTATTATCCTTAAAAGCTCTTTAGAGGGACACCTGGGTGGCTCAGTTGGTTAAGCAGCTGCCTTCGGCTCAGGTCATGATCCCAGGGTCCTAGGATCGAGTCCCACATCGGGCTCCTTGCTCAGTGGTAAGCCTGCTTCTCCCTCTGCCTCTGCCTGCCACTCTGTCTGCCTGTGCTCGCTCCTGCGCTCTCTCTCTGTCTGACAAAATAAATAAATAAATAAATAAATAAATAAGCTCTTTAGAAATGTCTATAGTCGCATTTCATCCTACAATTTCATTCCACCATGAAAGCCTCTAAAAATATCTTGAGTAAATTTATTACCACCATAACTCTCTCTAACATGTAATTTTGCATTGAAACCAGGTATCCATGAAGTAACCTGTCTTCTTGATGACACAGTGTAGTAGGGGTCCCCAAGCAACTAATCTATATTAACTAAACATTGCCAAGAAATCACAAACTGTATAATGCCCATGAAAGCATTTTGTATGCTGGAAAATGCTATCAAATGTTATTGTTTCCTACTAGCACTAAATCACTTTATTTATTAAATGCTCCACAAGTATAGAATGACATAAGATATAATTAGCCACAAAGTACCCTGAAAGCGTAAAAGCACATACATCCTCTTTCTCCAGGGCTGCATCTCTAAGAACACATTTAATCCTGATTTGTCCCTTCATACATTTGTTCACAATGTGGATGTGTGAATGCCCATAAGAGGGCTCAATACCGGTGGTATTGCTTCCTACACTGTAACTTGTACATACAGCCCGCTTGTTCCCCTCGGGGTAGAAATGCCCCAGAACTGTGGGCATTATCTCAGCAGCAGGTGTAAGGTAGGGCTGGGAGAGGGTCTCCACAGCCCAGATCACCCAGCTCTGGCACCAGAAGGATCGTTTCTAATCAGGAATGTAAATCCATTGTTACGACCTTAAAAAGACTCACAGTAAGAACGTTTGGATATTAAAATACTCTATTCTACAGACATAATTGTAATTGTACTGTTTACTGTTGATAATATACCTCAAAAAATCTATTGCCTAGTGAAAAATCCAGGCCTACTCTACCAAAGTCACAGAATAGTTAATAAGTGCAATTAGTCCCTACTTGGATGGATCCAAAAGTTAGCTGTTTGGAAGACTGCATTTGTTTCCTTCTTGATTTCCCTAGCATTCTCAGACTCCTAAAGACAATTTTGAAAACTTCCTTTTCCCATACCTCTACCCTGGAGGCCCCTTGCTAACTTTCAGACTTGCTCTTCACCCTCACAATATGGGAAGTGACTGAGGTTAATCTTCAAGGAAAAGCGTTTTCCCCAGTTGCACCCAACTGTCACTTAAACAATCCTTATCAGTTAAACATCTATAATTTATACATTTTTAAGATACAATTGGGAGTTGATAGAGGAGAAAACTTTGCCCTGTGAGCAATATAAATTGCCTCAAGCTTTCCACGAGATGGCTGTATTTGCCACCAAAGAAAAGAAGATTAAAAAATAACTTAAAATAATCTCATCCGTATTTTCGTAAATAATGAAACCTTTCGCTTCTCAATTTCAACTCTAAAATGCCTCTTGAGAGCTTGTGAAAATAAATTTAATACTTGTATATTGACTTCTGTAAAAATTTTCTGTTTCCATATCGGGGCTTCTGATACGATCATGATTTCAGGTTTCTCCTCTTCCTGAAAATCATCCAAAAGAAAAAATGGAAAACAAAAACATAAACTGTTTCCAGTAAAACTAGGACATAAATTCCAAAATATTTGTAAAAGAATGTCCAAAACAGCAGAAGTCACCGAAGAAACAAAGGAAGGAAGTAGAAAGAAGTTGAGGAGACACTGTCCAGTGGTAACAAGTCTCAAAATTGCAAACACAAATATACTTTTTAAGGTGAGGGGCACTCTAGAAGAGAAAAAAATTACATCCCATGATGTATATAAAGAAGTGCCAAAAAGAGAATAATCAGAGGGTTTTACAAGCCTTCATAGATCTGGTTCAGATCACAAAAGCTAAGGATCTCATGAAGAACCATACAGATAAAGACATGTTCAAGAGGGATTTTTCCAAGTATTTAAGGATAGTTCAAAATTAGAAAATCTATTCATAAAATTCATCAGGGACGCTGAGTGGCCTAGTCAGTTAAACATCTGCCTTTGGCTCAGGTCACAATCCCAGGATCTTGGGACTAGGTCCCACATCCGGCTCCTTGCTCAGTAAGAAACCTGCTTCTCCCTCTACCTGCCGCTCCCCATTTGTGTGCGCACGCTCTCTCTCTCCCTGCCCTCGACATCTAAATAAATAAAATCTTAAACAAAACAAAACAATGGGGCACCTGGGTGGCTCAGTGGGTAAAGCCTCTGCCTTTGGCTCAGGTCATGATCCCAGGGTCCTGGGATTGAGCCCCGCATCAGGCTCTCTGCTCCACGGGGAGTCTTCTTCCCACTCTCTCTCTGCCTGCTTCTCTGCCTACTTGTGATCTCTGTCAAATAAATAAATAAAATCTTTAAAAAAAAACATAAAATTCATCATATCAATAGGTCTAGGGAGAAAAATAGTATGGTCATCTTCATGGAGATTGACAAAGCATTATAAAAATTAATAACAAAAATTGATTTAATAACAACAGCAAAATAGGGAATTGATGGCATGATAACCTCCAAAGATAACCATTGTCAATTCCTCCCCTCCTTCTATAAATATGTCCCTCCACCATCATGAGGCAGGGAGTATGTGGCACAGAGAAGTTGACCAGTTCCATAATCCAGTGAACCCAACCATCTTGCTAGGTGACATCAACCACTAGTCAAATAAATCAAAATTACTTTCTTAAGGGGCACCTGGGTGGCTCAGTCAGTTAAATGTTCAACTCTTGATTTCAGCTCAGGTCATGATCTCAGCATCTTGGGATCAGGTCCCAAGTTGGGCTCCATACTCAGCACAGAGTCTACTGTGGATTCTCTCTCTCTCTCCCTCTGCCCTGTCCCCCGCTCATGCACTCTCTCTCAAAATAAAATAAATAAATAAAATATTTTTTAAAAATTACTTTCTTTATAACATCATATAACATGTGGTCCATATACACTATGGAGTATTATGCCTCCATCAGAAAGGATGAATACCCAACTTTTGTATCAACATGGACGGGACTGGAAGAGATTATGCTGAGTGAAATAAGTCAAGCAGTGAGAGTCAATTATCACATGGTTTCACTTATTTGTGGAGCATAACAAATAACACGGAGGACATGGGGAGATGGAGAGGAGAAGGGAGTTGAGGGAAATTGGAAGGGGAGTTGAACCATGAGAGACTATGGACTCTGAAAAACAATCTGAGGGTTTTGAAGGGGCGGGGGGTGGGAGGTTGGGGAGCCAGGTGGTGGGTTTTATGGAGGACATATATTGCATGGAGCACGGGGTGTGGTGCATAAACAATGAATTCTGTTACACTGAAAAGAAATTAAATAAATAAATTTTTTAAAAAAATTTCTTTATAACATGTCATGCTCGAACTATCTTTTTTTCTGGTTATGTGGGCAAAGAACTAGCTATGCTTCTGCAAAATGTAACCATAAGATTATGTTGCATAGCCATGTTAGGAATGGATGCATATACATATAGAATGGTCAAGAAGATGTGTTTTCAGGATGCCTGGCTAGCTCGGGCAGTGGAGCATGTGACTCAATCTCAGCGTTGTGCCCCACGCTGGGTGTAGAGGTTGCTTAAAAATAAATTCTTTTAGGGACACCTGTGTGGTTCGGTCGGTTGAGCCACTGCCTTTGGCTTGGGTCATGATCCCAGGTCCTGGAATTGAGTCCCACATCGGGCTCCTCGCTCGGCAGGGAGCCTGCTTCTCTCTGCACCTCTGGCTGCCCCTCTGCCTGCCTGTGCGCTCGCTCGCTCTCTCCCTCTCTCTCTGACAAATAAATAAAGTCTTTTTTAAAAAATAAATAAATTCTTTTAAAAACAAAAGAAGATGTGCTTTCGATCAAACGTACCTAAATTAAACACACAGCTCTATCATTCTGTGGTCATTTTGGTTTTGGCCAAGTTATTTAACTCTCTAATCTATAGTTTCTTTATGTGTAAAACAAAGATATAATGGGACTTAATTCATCTAGGACATATGAAAATTAACTGAGCCAATGTGTCAGTATATTTATCAGTGGTGGATAAATTCTATTATTGTTTTTGTTGATGTGGGAGAGATATGTGTCCCAATTTGTCTTTCCATAACACCTGACCTCATAGATTGTATTTTCCTTGACTATGGTCAGTTTCCAACATTTAGGAAAGAGTAAACAACACAAAGTCTCCATAGACTAACTCATTCTCTGATTTGTTCATAAGACATTGAAATGAGGATGGGATTTATGAAGTCACCTATATGAAGATCTCTTTATAAAGAGAACAGACTCATGGTCCTTGAGTGCCTAGGATATTGAGATGCCTGAGGCAGTGGATCCCATGAAACAACTTTCTGGGGTCCCTCCAAAAACTGCATTTTATTTTCCTTGGTAAATCCTCCCCCATACTGTGGTGTCATCAAATCATCCTCAACTAGAGAATCATAAGTGACAACCTCAAGTAAATTCCTACATTCTGCAGCATTCACACATACCTGCCTCCCTTCTGATACCTGAAAAGGTTAATTTTCACAAGGCTTGTTAAATTTAAATTCAAAATGGGAAAAGCAGTCTCACCTTCCCAAAACTAAACTTGGCTGATACAATAATCTCAAGGGAGATTCAGACAACAGCACACGGGAGAAATGTAAATTAGGGTATCTGGGGAGTGGGAAAGAAAGAAAATAAAGACAAGCTATTTCTCAGAACCACTTCACTCAAGGAGGTTTGCTAGAATATAGAGCTGACAGCTGATGCATAGTTGACCCCCATGGGGTCTTTGTGGCACAGTCCACATCCAAACAATAAACCAGAGTTGGTTTAACATTGAATCAGATTATCATGTTTCTCACAAAACATTGAGAAGAAATAATAAATAAAATGTGATTCCTGTAATCATAATAATTATATAAATGCCTTTATATAATGTAATATTATAATTAATATATATTATACTTAATATAAATATATATATCATACTTAATATAAATATATATATAATATATATCATGTATATTACATATATTATACTTAATATAAATGTAGTGAGTCTTATCCATTTGGCTGAGTGATTAAACAGGAATCATCCTGACCCACTTTCACAATGGAGCTTTCTCCCAATACCATCTAAGGATGGGGAAAGTCCTACCATCTCTTAAGAAAGACATATTTTTATGTGTGTTTTCTTTATTCTTGTTTGTTGCAATATTTATTCCATAGTCCTCTACTGCGGTTTTATGCTTCTGTGATACACTATGCCCATTGTGCTTATTTTAAAAAATTTAGATAGTATCTTTGGTTGCTGTTATTTTCTTTTTTAATTGAAGTGTAGCCAACACAGAGTATTACATTACTATCAGGTATGCACCATAATGATCTGACTAATCCATATAGTATGCCGTGCCCACCACAAGTGTAGCTGCCATCTGTCACCATACGCTATTATACACCATTGACTATGTTCCTTATGCTGTACCTTTTATCCCTGTGACCTATTCATTCCATAACTAGAAGCCTGTACCTACCACTTTTTGTTTGTTCATTTGTTTTGTTTATTAGATTCCACATATAGGTGAAATCATATTACATTTGTCTTTCTCTGTTTGACTTATTTCACCAAGCGTAATACCCTCTAGGTCCATCCATGTTGTCACAAATGGCAAGATACTATTTGTTATGACTGAGTAATATTCCAGTGTGTCTGTGTCTGTGTGTGTGTGTGTGTGTATGCTACAACCTCTTTATTCATTCCTCTAATGTGTTTTCCTAAAGCTTCAAAATGTGAGGCCAGTAGCCAAAGGATAGGTGAGCTATTCCAAGTCGAGGAAAATGTAAAGATCATGAAAAGTGGCATATAAAAAAGAAATGAAAAATTTACCTAGGGATTTTAAAAAATAGGGTGCTTCGTGTTCTCCAACAGTAAGTGAGAGCATGGCTTTGGAGCTCATACAAAGTGAGATACAAAATAGGTAACCTCTTGCCCAATCCTTAATTTCTTTCTCTGTAAAAAAGTGAAATACGACCTCATAAATATGTTGTAAGGAATAGATGAGCTATGTACATAAAGCATCTAACAAGCGTTTAATGCATGGAAACATTATGTATTTTAATGATAATTTAGAAGTAGCATCATTTCTGGAAAAAAAAAATTTGTCTCTATTTGGCCTCTTATAGAGCTCTGAACAACTAACTATCCCTTGTCTGGCCTCTACAGTCTGAACTCAGATTCTCAAAGGATTTCTCCATTTCTCAGTCCCCTCCCAATTCCCTGGCTCTAATGGTGAGCAAAACTGAAGGTAGTAGTCAATCACAAAAGATAACATACTGTAGGATTTTGTTTTACGGAGTGCCCAGCATAGGCACATCCACAGAAACAGAAAGAAAATTAGTGGTTTCCAGGGGCTGGAGAAATGAGTGAATGAGGAGTGACTGCTAACAGGTACAGGGTTTCTTTTGGGAGTGATGAAAATCATTCAAATTGATTGTGGTGATGGCAGCACAACTGTGATCATACTAAAAAACCACAGAACTGTATACTTTGAATGGATAAATTATGTGGTATATGAATTATATCTCAATTTTAAAAGCTGTAAAACTAATTGGGACTGGAAAAAAAAGTGAAGATAGTAATGTGATCTCTTTGCTTATTAAAGTTTAACAGAAACTGGATAGTAGCTAAAGACTAAAATAACATGAGGGACATTTTCATTTCTAACTCTTATAAAAATTTATCAGTTCTCAGTTACTAAATGCATATGCAGAGTCCTATCTAATAACTACAGTTACAACTGATTACTAGGCCAAATTACTCTCCAATCTGTCCTCATCTCTGTTCCTCCTGTCACTGATTGATTCACTGTCTTTTCTGGGGATTATTACAAGAGCTTCTTAATCAGCCTTTCTTTCCTCCTTCAGTTCATTCTCTGGCACCATCAGAAAGGTTTAAAAAAGAAAATCCAAGTACATGAATTTTCTACTCAAGATCCTTCACTGGCCCCCAACCATTTCTAGAATAGAGTTGTCTATTCTTCACTGTCTGTGCTCCAACCACTTTTCAACCACATCCCCCCACCACCACCACTCCATGTGAACCTTGACATTGGACCAACGGAACTAAGCATGTTTCCCATACTCTTCCTCCCATGTTTGTACAAGCCACCTGGTATGTTCAACCATCCTTGTCTTTTGGAAAACTCCCATACAGCCTTTAAGACACAGCTTAAACTTTACCTCCTTCTTATAATCTTTTATTTCTCCAGTTCTAGGAATCACTAGATGATTCCTACTCTATGATTCCTTCATTCATCCATTTATTTAAAAATATATATTTTTTGAAGAGTTTCTCTTAAAACACATTAGCTGTGTTTTTAAAGATAGTGTAACTTGCTTTAATTTCCTGTGTTATATTATGGTTACTTCTTCTCTTAGATTCAGAATTCATGCAGGGATGGGGGGTGGGAGGGAAGGGTTTCTCTTAAAATATATATATTTTTTGAGTTTCTGCTGTGGGTCAAGCACATAGCATCTTGTATGTCCCTTTATTATACCAAGTCTCGTACAGCTATAACTTAGTACATTTCTGCTTCCTCCCCATAGACTGGGATCCCGCAAGGAGAGGAATTCATTTGTTCATCTTGCATTTTTGTTCTTTTGTTCATCTTGCATTCCTGCCTCAAGTATACCGCCTGGTACATTGTAAGTGCTAAATAATTCCGTCAGTAAATGAAAAAAGGGAACTAAAGAGGTTATTTGAACATTGTCAACATTACTTACGAACCCCCCTTTCACGTCAATATAAAATACCTGATTCCAGGGACGCCTGGGTGGCTCAGTTGGTTAAGCAGCTGCCTTCGGCTCAGGTCCTGATCCCAGCGTCCTGGGATCGAGTCCCGCATCGGGCTCCTTGCTCGGCAGGGAGCCTGCTTCTCCCTCTGCCTCTGCCTGCCACTCTGTCTGCCTGTGCTCACTCTCCCTGACAAATAAATAAATAAAATCTTGAAAAAAAAAAAAACCCGATTCCAAAGAGATAGGCTTTATTTGTATTAGTAACAGTAATGCTGTTTTCTGATTGTTCAGATCTAAACAATATAGATATGCAATGCATATACACACTTATAATTATATATACTTCCATATGTGAAGAGACGAAGTAAACCATAAAAAGATGGTTTTTCTCACATCTCACTTTCTGCATGTATCTTTTTTGTAAAACATATATTAAACTTGTACATGTGGAAGGAAATGTGAAGTCTCCTGTGCCCACAGTTCCCAAGCCACACGGTTACCCAAACAACATCGTTTCCCCTAATGGCAATTTCTCCTGTGAGCTGCAAACCGCCATTTGCTAAACATATCCACTGAAGAATGCTAGCCCGCTCAAGAAATCATTTCCCTCTCTTTTGACTTTAGAATATTTAAAAACCAGTAAACTTGGAAACATTGTGATCCCAAAATACTATTTTGTTTCCTGCCAAATTTACTCTGTCTAATCTAAATCTCCTGAGGCTTCTATACTAATATAAGAGCTTTTTGGTAACTCTCATTTACCAATACATTAAACTAAGTTCTTAGACTGCTGCTTTTGTGATTCTAAATGATCAGAAGGGATATCAAAACTATTAGTAGTTTCAAATATGATACATTCCATAGGCAAACTGGTCTGGATTCTTCAAAAAAGAAAGAAAGAAAGAAAAGCAATGTAGGGAGGGGAAAAGTAGAGACTGCTCTTGATTAAACTGTGTTTTAACCTGATTGGATCCTGACTTCAAAAAAAGAAAAAAAAAGCTACTGAAGATATATTGTGGGCAATGAAGGACATTTTAATATGCAATAATTTAGATTAATTATGAAATTAATATTAATTTTCTCACATATAATAATAGTATTGTGGTTTGGGAGGAGATGTCCTTATTTTTGCTAAAGTGCTTATGAGTCAAATGTCACCCATATGTCTGCAATTCAGGGGGTTCAGGGAGAAAACCTGTATGCATCATAAACATGGAGACAGCATACATAGTAAAACGTTCCCATTATTGAATCTAGGCCGGGAGGGACAGTGTGTTTTTATCATTCTTTCAACTCTTCTGTATGGTTCCAAATTTTCAAAACAAAAATTCAGGATAAAATCCACTTTGAAGAAAGTTGTTTTTGTTTTTTTTTAATCATAGTTGTGCCCTGCGCTGCCACATACATTTTTTCAAATTGAGATAGTAAGTTCAGTTAAACATAAGTCTGGGGTGCTGGGGTGGCTGAGTCATTAGGAGTCTGCCTTCCTCTCAGATCGTGATCCCAGAGTGCTGAGACCAAGCCCTGCATTGAGCCCCACACCGAGCCCCACATTGGGCTCCCTGCTCAGCAGGAAGCCTGCTTCTCCCTCTCCTACTGCCCCTGCTTGTGTTCCCTGTCTCCCTGTGTCTCTCTCTGTCAAATAAATAAAATCTTAAAAAAAAATAAATATAAGTCTGTTGTTGGAACTGATACAGAGATGGCAGCGCCTGTTTCCGATTAACTCTGGAATTATATTTAAATCAGAAGATTCAATTAATTAATCCCCTACTCTAGAACCTCCCAAAAGACCTGGAGTTAGCATTATTTTCTCCCAGAAAGGAAATATCAGAATGCAAATTCATTACTTTTCTTATCAAATAATTTTTTTGCTTGGATATGTCCCAGGGAAAAAATGGGCACCCAGGTGGGGCACCTGGAAGAAATTCTCCTTTATAAATACATTTCATTATTTCGATGTTCTGAAAGCTGAATGCAGTTCTCACAAAGACTTTAAGCTGTTTCTGCATTTTTCTACATATATCTCCCCTTCTACATCCAATCTCCTTACCCTGGCTCCAGAAAGCCTCTTATGTGGCTAGCAAGTTCCAAGAAAGGCTGAAGGTTCCAGGAGAGGCTACAGGGGTCATGAATCGCTTGGCCCGGTCCCTTCGATTTGAACGAGGTCTTGTCAACAAAACCTGCGATGTGAACCAAGGTGGTAAATGATCCAACGAAATGCCTTTTGGGATATTCCTTCCAATGTCAGTTATGTGGCATGAAATCTTCTCTCGGGGCCAAAAAGCACCGAAGGCTCCAGAATTCTCTCTTTTTAGAAAGAATGTTAAAACACACACACACTATGGGAAACATTATGTCAACTGATCCTGAGCTGACAAAAGAGGGTCTTTTATGAGATATAGTTTGCCTACAGAAATAAGAGAAAAGAGCAAGAGAAAAAAATCAGTTTCTCAATTGTTAAAAAAGAGCTTGATGCTAGCAGGAAACAAGATGACATAGCCTAGAAAGCATGATTTGACAAAACATTAACCAGCTCAATTTATCCCATGAGGAAAAACTTTCAAACATAAAAAGATAATTGTCTTTCATTTCCAGTGCTCTACAGGGCACTTGAAACAGTATGAATACTTCAGTACCACTCCCTGGTATTCAATATCAGTCAGATCAATACCAATCCCTGGAAAATTTAATTTTAAATATTAAAATACATCTGCTCTTCACGGTCAGTATCATTTCTGAAATCCTCCTGGTCTCCTTTAGGCCAACAGCAGGAGAGTGGTGTGGGACACGGCATTCTATTAGCTATTAGTCAAAAACTCCAATAATACGCTTGTTAGGTTTCCGTTTAATTATGGCTTCAAAGGGTAATTTCTTGCTCAGTTTTCCAAATAGTATCTAAATAGAGAGAAAAAAAAGAGCTAGAACTGAGAAATGCTAATGAAAATGTAGGTACTCATTTTTTAAGTCAGATTTTATCATGAAATCTGACTATATTTGAAGGTGAGGCTGAATTAATTGATGTGTATCATCGGACCATCTCCATCACACCTGGTCTTGTTAGCTCAGCACAGTGAGATCAAGGGATCTCTCATGTGCTTCTCATTCTTTAGCAAGTACAACTTAGGTGTCAGAGGCATTTTCCTTACCACTTAAGCCTGGCTTTGCCCTGCTGCCAAGCACTGGTGAGATTCAGACCACACTCAACACACTTCAGAGTTCCTATAATGGGTTCGCCACTTGGCCTTGGTTTCCACCTGCAGATCATGGCCTAACTTAGCAAATCTTTCATGGAAAAATTTTTTTCTTGATAACTCCTAAGTGAGAGATGGGGAATGGGGGAGGGGGATATAGGGTTCAGGTATATTCAGAAAGTTGTAGTCAGATTCATCTTAGAGGTATTAAAGGTAACTCCTATACTTTGCTTGCTTGTGTCTTTCACTCAGGCCTAGTTCAGATTAGGCCATGTTTAGGAAGTTGTAAAATTAATTAAATTAGTTAAAGCAACAGCCATCATCAGCATGGTGGTTAAAGCTTGTTAACTTTAAAGTTAAAGTTAACTTTCCAAAAATCAGGGTCGAGGAAAGTCTCAAGCTGTGTACTTGTAGTCGTGCTTAGGACAATAACACAGTCAGCATGGAATTGATGGCGCGCCATTCACGTTTCAGGAACCATGAGGAGAACTATTGTATTTATCAGTACATCTTCGTGGTGATCCTGGGAGGTGACTGTGATTTCTCCATTTCTGGAGATGATAACAATACAAGATAATTAATAAATGTGTCCAGTTTTATCATCTATGAGCCAGTGAGCAGAGAGCTGACATCCCATACCCATGCTCATAACGGTAAAAGCACACTGCCTTATCACACCCTAGGCTAGGTGCTGGGTGAATGAGGGCCCAAACCCATCCTGTGACCTTCCTAGGTCATTAAATAGTGCTAAACACAGCTTATTTGAATGAACAACAAATCATTTTAAAGTGGAAATTGAAATAAGAGTTCATCTAACGAATTCGACCCTTATTACCAGAGAGACTTCAGGTGAGCCTCATAGACACTTTGTGGTCCTGCATCATTCTAGAACATTAGAAATCAGCAGTTCAAGTATTTTTACTAATATCTTTAGGAAATTAAAATGGCCTCAAGTTGTTTCTGAAAGTTGCTTTGACCAGAACCACTCATTTAGTTGTCAGACCCTGACATGACTGACCGACTGCCCCTGTCAGGAGCTTCTTCTGCATTTCAGGGGTTAAGAGAGTCAGGTCAGGATGCCTGGGCTAGAATTCTGTGATGGTCACAGCTATCTACTTGCGGGACAAAAATACATGAAAGCGGACTTCTTTCAAGATGAGCAGAGGAAGAGAAACAGAAGGTTCTTCACTGATCTATGTGTTACATTTTCTGGACTTAAGGGCAGCGGAAAGGGTCATCATGCAAGTCAACTCCAGCTAAAAGACCAGAGATGAAATTCTGAAAAACTGAAATAGAAACCTCTGTGGCTATCTGAATCCCACTACTTCCAATCCTCAGGGGCAATGGCCCTCACCTGCATTGCCTTTATAAATTGTCATGGCCTTTTATATTTTACTCTGTACATTAAATACTCTGTGAATATGGTGGAATGATAAGTTGAATAATTTATATTATCAAAAATAAGGCTCATGACAAAACCCTAAAGGAGTTGGATTTGGTTCATAGAAAGAAGCAAAGGCTGGGAGGTGACTCATGATCGAACAAAAACATAAAAGTCTTAATAAGAGAATATACTTTCTTTCTGGAATAGTCTAAATTTCCTTGTGTTTAAAAGATAGAGAGTAAAGATCCCATTCTTTTCTAATGTATTTATTTATTACTGTCATCAAAACCATTAAGTACTTTTTGGCATGAAATATTACTCTATTAGTTGTTACATGGAGCAGTTTGGACAGAAATCTTCCCCATTCCTTTAGGAATTATAGCTTAATTCCTGCAAAGCCTATTACAGCAACAATATAAAATACTTGCAGGTTGATTGATCTCAGAGGAAAAAAAAGATATGGCTAAAGATGTGGAGAGCTTTGGGCGGCAGAAGAGAAATAGTAAGTAAATAGAAAGATACTGGAGTATTTACATTGAATACCTGACAAAAGCAATAAGGGGGGAGGAGATGATGGATGCCCAGCTCAAAATGTCAAGAAAAACAACCAAGC
This sequence comes from Taxidea taxus jeffersonii, assembly GCA_003697995.1. Lineage (NCBI taxonomy): Eukaryota > Metazoa > Chordata > Mammalia > Carnivora > Mustelidae > Taxidea > Taxidea taxus. The sequence continues at coordinate 31,842 of RCUC01139674.1, forward strand.
CCACAAACTATAGGACCACCTTATAATCTTGTTATTAAGTCTCACAGTGAATACTGAGTAAATACCTACTGACTTTAGAGAATAAGTAAGAACATAATGAAATCAAGTTATATCAGGGTTTTCATGAAATTAGATATTTGAAAAAAAAATTATCCAACTTATTTAATGTAAGTAAGATATTTAAGGGGTACCTGGCTGGCTCAGTTGGTAGGGCACATGACTCTTGATTTCCCAGCTCTAAGCTCGAGCCCCAAGTTGGGGGCATGGTTTACTTAAAAACAGACAAGCAAAACAAAACAAACCCCACAGATCATCGAAGACATTTAAAACAGGATTGCCTGGGTGGCTCAGTGGGTTAAGCCGCTGCCTTCGGCTCGGGTCATGATCCCAGCGTCCTGGGATCGAGTCCCACATCGGGCTCTCTGCTCCTCAGGGAGCCTGCTTCTCCCCTCCCCTCTCTGCCTGCCTCTCTGCCTGCTTGTGTGATCTCTATCAAATAAATAAATAAAATCTTAAAAAAAATAAAACAGGATTGCAATGTATTTGCTTTCCCATTTGTGAAAGCTTTGGATTTCAAATTCAACACATGGCAAGTCTTCTGTCAATATTTCACTTGCTTTCTTCCCAGAGCAGTCATGAGAAGTAATGATTAATATAAATTCCAGATATCAGAGACTGCACAGCAAAGTTCCTTTGCAGTTATTACCAGTTCCCTAGAGTGGCTCGCAAATGCTACCCAGGGGACAGCTCTTGCATCTTGGAAGGCCACACCATACACGCATTCATTCCATGGTCATTGGAGGTCTGCATTTTTTTAAAAAGTGTTCATTTTAAACAGCAAGTCAAAAATGCAACACCATCCTAATAGTATTGATCATCCATCCTCCAAGCTCTCTGGGAAAACAGGGGCCAGAAACATGTTTGTATCCTCCCAAGTCTTTCATACAGCCATAATCACTATCAAGAAAGAGAGGAAGAGATTTCTAGCCCCATCACCAACTTGTAGGCTTTATTTTTATATTTTAAACAAATACTTATTTCCCTTGTCTCTGGGCACACATTCAGAGGAATGACTTGCCAGTAGCTTCTGGTGACTTCAAGGGAAGGTTTAAGATTTATTGATGTAAAGAAAAGCAAGTACAAGCAAAAGACACTCCCATTAACTACCTTTATGTGTTTTCTGCAGCTTTGCAGATGACAAGGACATCAATATCCAGTTAACTTTGCAGAGCAGTTCGTTATGCTGTTAAGAACTTAAGAGGAGAAAGTGCAGGCTGGGCACCCAGAGCCCACTGCGAAGTCGGCCTGGGGCCCGGGGGTGTCTGCAGAAGCACAGCCCCTTCCAGTGCTGGTTGATTCAGTAGCTAAATGCCAAGGCCAGGAGGTTCCATGTTAGGAAGATAAATGAATACCTGGTGTAAGGATTCCACTTTGAAGACCACATACCGTCAAGGGAATTCAAGGGTCCTGGTGGAATCACCAGTGCCTCTCAAAGGTTTCTACCAAATGTACTCTTTTGGTGGCAATGACTGCAAAGTAAATCCTTTGGTGGTAAGCCCAAAGGAAGGGGAGCAACTTGGAAATAGTGGAAGTAGAGGAAGGGAGTGATAGGAGCAAGGGTGTACCTAGCAGTGACAACTAGACAATTTCTTTCTTTGGAGTTCCATGATTTCCTTTTAATATCCTTATGAATTTGGCATTCTGTCCCATTATATCTTTCTTTGTTCTAACTTGAGAATGAAGTGTTGTCATTCGGCTGTTTTACTGGGAGCTGATGTTGCAGGAAGGAGCACCCCTTTTCTCTCTCTGCCCTGTTACTCAAACTCACTTTAAGAAGCTGGGTGCTGATGAAAAGCACACATTAGCAATCACCATAAGTTTCTTTGCCATAATTCTCCTTAAGTAAGCCATTCTCCACTGTCATTTTGAGAGAAAAATCCATAAGCTCTTATTCAGACCAAATGCAACTGTCAACAGACCTATACAAGCAATTATGTTTTATAGTTATACAAGAGAGGTAACTCAGAGATCTAAAATTAAATGGTGACAATTGTTTGCCACATGCAATATTTTTATAGAAATAAAATCTCTGGGGACACCTGGGTGGCTCAGTTGGTTAAGCGGCTGCCTTCGGCTCAGGTCATGATCCCAGTGTCCTGGGATCGAGTCCCGCATCCGGCTCCTTGCTCAGCGGGGAGCCTGCTTCTCCCTCTGCCTCTGCCTGCTATTCTGTCTGCCTGTGCTCACTCTCTCTGACAAATAAATAAATAAAATCTTAAAAAAAAAAAAAGAAAGAAAGGAAATCTCTGGTAGGGACGCCTGGGTGGCTCGGTCGTTAAGCAACTGCCTTCGGCTCAGGTCATGATCTCAGGGTCCTGGGATCAAGCCCCACGTTGGGTCTCTGCTCAGCAGGGAGCCTGCTTCCCCCCTCTCCCTCTGCCTGCTGCTCCCCCTCCTTGTGTGCAGTCTCCCTCTCTCTCTCTGACAAATAAATAAATAAAACCTAAAAAAAAAAAATACAAATAAAATCTCTGGCAAATAATTCAAACTCATTTGAAACTCACTCATCTCTTACTGAGTTTTACAGTTTAAATCAATAGAGGGCATGTGCTGTGTCATCTGTATCATCAAATACAAGAAACCTGCCAGATTCCAGGGGGCACTGGAAAGTATATTGTGAGCACAGGAATGACAGGGTGGAGAACTATGGTATTTGCAACTTCTCATTATTGTTTTAATTATACCAAAAAGTAATTGAAGAAAAACCCCCAGCAGAAAAAAATGATAAAATATGCCTTCAGACTCTCCCCACTTCCGATCTGAACAAGCCCTTCTAAATAAAAGCCACGGAGAGAAAAATACGTCTCCCCCTGTTTGTCTCTTGATAACCCAGATGGCATCACTAACCGGTGTCTGGGAGTGCTCCACCCACAGCACCAAAACTAGCTCCTTTCATTCTCCCGCTCTTTGGAGTAACACGCTTGAACTTGCCATTTCTAATGCACCGGCAAAGGATTTGACACAACACCCCACATGGTGACCCACCCACCATATTCTACCTAAATAATGGCCAGAATAGCCTGAAAAATATTGCCATAAAACAACTCCTCAGCCATTAAGGAAGGCTTCCCTCTTGACTCCTTCAGTCGCGGTAGAGGAAACACAACAGAAACAGTGACTACTCTGGAGTGGTAGTCTTCTTTTGAATTAGGCTGTCAGAGTCCTAGACTCTTCCAAGATGAATGGAGGTCACTGACACAGTTGTGCAACAGGCACCATCTCTGATATGTCGCCAAAAGGGTGGCATCATGACTAGCATATTTTACAGATGAAGTCCTACAACTAATACAGACTGATCAACACACCTATTCCTACAACGTGTACCACATCCATTTCTGAAACATATGGTTTTATTAACTTCTCATCTTCAGTTTCATCATCTCAAAGATGAGAATGATAGAGCTCTGACTTCACAGGCTCCTGAAATATGTGAGAGACAAGGTGCTCAGAAAAAGTGCTTGACAGTTCACACATTGCAAGAAGAAAAGAAATGTTAGCTTTCTAGTTTGTAAAGCTATGAGGGATGTTATCAAACTGAGGAAATGTCTGGTTGAAAATGCTTTGGAAATTGATAATAGCCACCATTCTGAACACCTATCATATCTCAAACCTTTTATTTGTGAGATGTCTACACATTATCTCTAATCCTTACAGCAATTCCTTAAAGGTTAAGATCCCAGTTTTAAAAACAAGAAAACTGAGACTCAAATTCATTAATTTTCCCAAGGTCATCAAACTACATGAAAATTAATTTTCAAGAAATAAGGGAGTTTTCAAGTAAGCAAAGCTTTATACTGATCTCTGAGTCCACTCACATATGGGTATTCAAAAAGCAGCACAGCTTTCTGAAAACAGCATGAGCTTGGAATCAGACAGACATGAATTTAAATACAAGTCCACGGTTTTCTGGCTGGGTGACCCTCTCTGCACATCAGTGTCCTTAACGATAAGATGGATCACATGTACATTGTGAGTTGTCCCATGACCCCCTCACATTGGCTGCAGAAATAGCAGGACCAAATTTGTGTTCTACTTCTCACAAGTCTGTATACAGCTTAGACTACTATTTTGTATAATAACATCTTCTTTGTCTTCACTTAATTTCTCCTGCATTAATTTTTCTTCCCCTGATTTCCTCACTTTACAAAAATCTTTATATTTGTTTTAGTAACCCCCTTTAAACAGTTTCTGGAAAAGTGTAATATTGAAAACATAAAGAACAAAGTGAATAATTTATCGATTATTGATAATCGATCCAGTAATATCAAGTCACTGAATAACTAAAAAACCAAAAATATCCTCAGTCGCATCTATGGAAATGTTACACCCAAGACGTTTCTATCTAGTGCTAAAGGACTCTGGGTGCATTAAGGTAGTAAAGCATCTCTTTCCATGGTGTCCCTCAGCATCACTTTGTCTTACTTTTGAGTCATCATGGTGTAAACTCAATAATGGGAATAAGTACAAGATGGTTTTGCTTCATTGAGAAGAAAGGCAGAAGATTCAATTGGCTACATTAATATGCAGGATATATTTAGAAAATATATGTATTTCTTAAGATGTCCAAATCTGACCTGAGCATAGGCCAGTGGATAAATCTGGGACTGTGACCTCTTTCTCACCAAATGCTTAGAAGCTGAAGGGTCGGGGAAACTTCTAAAATCCATAACCACCAATGGCAGAGATGTCCCAGAAGACATCCACAGCCACACATAGTAGTGAAGACCATCTGGGACATCAAAAAGGAGTGGTCAGAGTCCAAGCTTTGAATCCAAATAGGCTTGGATCCTAATTCTCATTTTGACACTTATTACCCATGCAACTGGTGTACTATTAGATGATTAATGACCTCTTCCTAACCCTGGAGGGGGTTCCAGAGTTAATACAAGGTCTCCTAATGTTTCAAAGACCCAGCTTAGGAGTGTCTCTCCCTTCCCTCCCCTGACTGCAAGTCTCTCCTGGCAACAACCAAGGCAACTGGGCTCAACCCCATACCTGTTTCCCATTACCTTCTCCAGCACTCACTCCCCGCTCTCTCTCTTCATGTCCTTGCTTCCCTCCACTCATCTCAACCCCTGCCTTTCACCTTAGGCTTCAAAATCTTTCTCTTTCAGGCTCTCCTCTCTCATTTCATGTGTAAGCTAAAAGATGACATAAAATAAAAAACTCAAGAGTCTGAGTTTAAGAAAATTGGCCTTAATAATAAGCCAGTGACATCAAGAGCCTGGTAAGTTTCCAGAAGCCTTCTTCAGACTCTCTACCAAAACCACAGAGTGGGTAAAGCCTGGGCTTAGAAATTAGACAAGCATACTGACTCTTATTACTAGTGTGTTCTTGGGGAAATCATATAGCCTGATACTTTTTTTTCCCTTAACTATTAAAATGAGAAATTAAATGAGATGATTCACATAAAGTACTTAGCATAGTGTCCACATGGCAAATATGCAGTGACTGTCAGCTATTATTAATCCCATTAGTTCCCTCCTCCTGTTTCTTTCACCTGGCTGTCCTTTGACCACTAAGATTCAAGACACAGTTTTAACAATTTTTTCTGTTTAACAGCCTGTAGAGTAAGAATACTTCCTACTACTGTTTTTATATAAATTTATAATAAGTCAGCTGTAGTGTGTGCTATTGTGGGCTAGCCTAGAAACCTAAACATTGAGGGGGTGGGGAGACTATATTCCAAGTTGCAAATTCAGCTGGACAAACTTCAGATCACAATCTGTCTACCGGCTTATAAGGGATTTCAGAGTCAGCCCTTAGCTGAAATAGGCTCATTAATTCCCTTTAACTATTCCCTGTGCTCCTACCCAGCTCCACGTCACAGGTCTGGAGACAGAACTGGAAGAGGATGGAGAACAAGGCTGGGATCAGAAAGAAGTAGAGCCAATCAGGGAGGTTCGCAAGGGACTGATGGGATTTGGCCCTTACTGTTAGATGAAGTGAAGAACGGAGTAGAGAGATCGAAGAGTAAGTTCGGTTAGACTCTGGTGGAATAATACACTGAGGTTTTCTCAGTGTAGGAACTCAGGGCTATAGAGGCTCCTTAGCCCCTCAACAAGTCTGTTCAGCAGGAGACTTGGAAGGGGACATCCTAGAGCGAGCACCTAGTTCTACAGAGACGTCCCCGGTGGTGAGAACCTGCTCACCAAGAGTGTCTGGATTCCCAAAGCATGAGATCTGAGATTAAAGCCTTCGCAGACCCTACCCTCTATTTATCATTTTACCTACTTCCCCCTTTCCCACAGGCCCAGAATCTAGATTTCTCTAGTGATTAGGGAAAAGCAGAGAAAAAAAATCTAGAAGGGAAGAAATGATGAAAATTTTCATTGCATAGTGTCCTGGAAGACACTAGTAAAAGCTTCTACTGGCAAATGCAAAACTACCTTTTTTTCTCATTATAAAAGTGAATTGTCTCTCATACTTGAATATGTCCTTGGGTAAAAAATCATCACTGGTTTGATCACTGGTCATCATAGAGATTTTTCTCCTTTTGCCTTCTTCTTACCTACGTGTTATAGATGAAATGGGATAGATTCCTTATATAAAGTATCCTTATAACTCCAACAAGGTAACAAATTATATGATGTGGATCATTGACTAGGTATATTCATGTTTTGATTAGTGTACTGAAACAGGTGAATAATGCATTTTCTTTGATGATATGGTGGCTCTATAAATTCATTTATGGACACAATTTTGATAATTTATGTCAAGGTAAATGCAATTAAATGAAGCGAACCATGTGTAAAGCTAAGGAAATAATAAAATACTTCAGCTTGGGAACTTACTGACTTACATGCATTAAAACTCAGTCAGATTCCCTTTGATACTAGTGTTAGGGAAAAAGGATTTGCTCCCTCCCATCCACCTCATGGCCAGATTATTATTTATTACTACTCTTTTCCATTTTAGCTCACTTTGTCAATGTAAGGTAATTAGAAGAAAATTCCATACTTTGCTATTTCAAGATTTCAGAGTCAGAAAAATGATGGGATTTGGTGTCTTTGAAAATGAACTTTTATGTAATTTCTTATGAAATTAGATAAATTCCATACTGATTTTTCTCCTAATCTTGATCTCTTTCCTCTGCTTACCATTCATTCATTCAATAGACATTTATTGTATGGCTGGAGCCACAGTGAACAAGGGACACAGTGCCCGCATCACTACGAGTTACAGGAGGAATCCTAGCTTTTTTTTTTTTTTTTAGATTTTATTTACTTATTTGAGAGAGCGAGATCGGGAGAGCACTGAGGGGAAATAAAAAGGAGAAGCAGCTCCCCCACAAAGCAGGACGCCTGAGGGGAAATAAAAAGGAGAAGCAGCTCCCCCACAGAGCAGGACACCTGATGTGGAACTCGATCCCAGGACCCTGGGATCATGACCTGGGTTAACCAACTGAGCCACCCAGGCAGCCTGAGTCTTAGCTTTAGATGAAATTTGATACATGACTCAAACAACATCTTTCAATCCTGCCTTCTCAACACTGATTCCACTGCCAGATTTCTTTTCCTAGTTCCAAATGGCTGCCAGTAGCTCCTGGAGCTATCTCCTTACTGACTCCCTTCCAGCCAGAAGGAGTCCTATAGCTCAAGTAAAGGACCTGGAATTTAGTCTTTTTGGTCCCAACTGGTCTGACTTGGGTCATATGCTAATTCCCAACCAGTCAACAAAATAGGGATACAGAATATATGACAGGCTTACAGTAATCCTAGCTCACTCTTGCAATCAGCCAGAGCCCTCTGCATAATGCTTCTCAGGGCATTTTTAGGAAACGAGGAACATATGAAATTGGTGCTAGAAGAAACAAGATACATCTACTCCACTCCCTGTCCCTACAGAGCTAATAGCCTCTGAAGAATTGGCAGGATGATGGGAACTCACAACTCAGTGCATGCATGAATCATTTCTGATACATGAGGGCTAACAAGTATGAAGCCCTGGAAACTTTCCCCCAGCAACAGAATTCAGGCTGACTTTTCTGTTAGAAACTACCACTAGGAAGCCACCATATGCTCAAAATTGCTGGCCTCTGGCAGTGATTTAGAAGCAAAACCTTTCATGTCCAATTAGCCTACACTTCGATTCATGCAGTGCCTAAGAATTCACCTTTATTTATAAGTTCAAGGCTTCAGATGAATTTGACAAGAGTACTGAAAGTTAAAGTATTTGCAAGGATGTTGGTTTCCTCCGTTGATCACGATTTAATTTCTCCATGTAGAGCTGCTTAGAGAAAACTGCAAATAGTTGGTTCCATCCAAACCTCACATTACTGGACATATCCATTCTCCACCTTGTTTACAACATTATATATCGGATTTAATTTTCACCCCACATGTTACCCCTCATCATCAACCTAATGCTCTAAGTCAGTGGTTCTTAATCTCAGCCACACAGTGTGATCATTTGGGGAGGTTTCAGAGATATCTACACCTAGGGCTCAGCCCCAGGGGTCCTGTAAGCGTTGGCCCAGGGCATGGGCAAGGTTGAGGACCACGGCTCTAAGTACAACCTTGTTAGAGATGAAGTGTATCCTAGGAAACATGTCCAATTTGCACATATAACTAACTTAAGTGCTAGAGTTAATCAGTTAAGAAACAATCAACATTGATCTATGATTAAATCAAGTTCAGAAACAGGGAGAAATATTCTCTAGATCAACAGCCAGCCACTCATCTGTGCATGCTTTTGCCCTCACCACCCCAGACACATCACATCTCTGCTGCCATCACCAGGGCTAAGCCACTGCCATCTTTCTCGGCCGCTAGAACAGGACCCCTATTCTCTCTTGCCTGCTGTCACAAACACAAAGCAGCCAGCAGCCGGTGTGAGATTCTTAAAATATAAATAAGAACATGTCATTTCCTTCCTCAAAAACCTTCAAAGGCTTCCTACTGCTCATGTTACAAAACACACAAGCTCTCCAGGCCATTGTCTGCTCACCCCCCTCATTGACTACACGCTGACCACCTTGACCTTTCATTTCCTGCACATCTTTTCTGTCTCAGGGCTTCTGTGTGTGTTGTTCTCTCTCCCTTAAACACACACACACACACACCCCAGATCTCTTCAAACTACACACACAAATACTCTTTGCCTTGCTCACTTTACTTACTGCTACTAGCTCAGCTTAAAGTCACTTCCTCAAAGAGACTGTCCCTGGCCCCCAATCTAGAGTAAGTCCTGTGTTTTATACTCTCTCAGTGCCTGACTTTGTATCTTTCTGATGTGGGGTTATTTTTAGGGTATCTGGCTCCCCCTCTAGACCATAAACTCCCTGAAGACAAGGACAGTTCTGTTTTGGTCACCCAGGACCACTTTCTCTGACCCATAGTAGATGCTTAGTAAATATTCAATGTAAATAAAAGAAGTGTGTTTTATTGTGCCATTTACTTACATGGAGGGATACTGTAAAAAATAGATCATGAAGTGTATAGCCATGTTTACTCAACATAGTGTTCAGAATCCTGCTCCCTACATTCTATAAGCAGTCCCTTTATGAAGCCCCAGAGGAAGTTTTCCCACAGTCTCAGTTCTATGCATACTTATGTTTCTCTTGAGTGACCCATTGGCGTTTTGCTATCATATTCCATAAATCATTCCATTTTGATTCTACAATGATTCTATAAATCGTTAACCAATTAGGCTTCCCTCTTTGCTTTGACTGAAAAGAAGCTCAGGGTCAGATTTGCAAGCCTCCCCAGCCTCAACCCTTCCAGCCCCAGAGGAGACTCTCATGATTCTAACCCCAAACAAGTTTCATCTCATCAGCCCTTACTTCATTTTCCCTCTGCTCCTCTTTTTTAATTATGATGTATTATAAGTCATCTTAAATACTCTCTGGAACTAAGCAAGACATAACTAAAATAAATAACGACAAATAAGTTATTCAAGGAAAAGAGAAAGCATACCTATGTGATGAGTTGTTTCAGTGGATTCAATAAATAAGACCTCTTTTCCCTGCTTAAGAAAGAAGAATCCATCAGGAAAGACTTGTCTTTTTTGACAAGAAAAGGTTTTTATTATAGTCAAGCACAAATGGGGCACCGGTCCCCGTCCACTCCTGGACTGCAGTGTCCACAACACCTCAAGGCTACGCCAACTTTCCATCTTCCTGCCAAAGATGGCTTCAGTCTTGAGGAGGATCTGCTAGCCAATCATCCTGTCTAGGAAGAAAATCTCCCTGGCTGGGCTCAGCTAGATCAAGAAGATCTTTAGGTCAGTAGGAAAACCTATGTGGTTCATGAAGTCTTAGCTTTCCGGCGTTGGGTCCCCCAAAGCAGAATGGAGATGGATAATGTGGTAGATCCCAGAATACCGAAGAATATAAGCAGTGAGAAGGAACCCTGGCGCATACACTTGTAGCCATGGAAGTCATCTTTCCAGAATGGGCTTAGGCACATGGGTAACAGTGGGCTTCTTAATCCATCACCAAAAAAAAAGGCATTGGAAAACAAAGACCTCTGTATCCAAAGAGAGAACAGAACTTTTACTTTTCTGGGCAGATAGATCCGAAAGGGGAAGTGGGGAGGGTGAAGCAAGGCATGCCCAGGTGTTGCTCCCGCACTTAGCAATCAGATCATTCTGATTCTCTCCACTTTCCTGGGGGAGGCCAAGTCAAGCCTTAACACTTATTGATACCCTTCACATGGAAACTTTAAGTCAAGGGAAAGAATGTCCTCTCTCCCCAAACATCATTGACTTGCAAACATTTGACTAGTAGGTATTTTACAATATAAAGTTACTGTATTCTTTTCCTATTGCTGCCACAACAAATTACAAGCTTGTCATCTTACATTTCTTAAGATCCAAAATGTATCTCACTAGGCTACAAACAAGGTGTCTACAGGCTCTGGGGGAAGTCCATTCTCAGCCTTTTCCAGCTTCTGTGGACCCCTTTGTACCACTCTAACTTTTGCCCCACCTCTGACTTGTTTGATTCTGATCCCTGCTCCCCACTCCCTCTTTCCCTTATAAGGACATGTGTGACTACATTGAGCCCACCAGGTAATCCAGGAAAATCTCCCCAGCTCAAGATCCTTAATTTAATCATGTTAACAAAGTCTCCTTTGCCACATAAGGTAACCTATTGACAGGATTGGGGGATTAGGAGGTGGATACCTTTGGGAGATCGTTATTTTGCTTTATCATTGTTACACTAAATTAGGCGTCTGCGGATATGGCAAGGTATGAATTTGGGATAGGATTAAAACAATATCAAAGAACTGTCTCCCATATCTGGAACCATCCACTCAAACCAATTCCTTTATTACAACAGTTACATTGAAAGACATGATATAAAAAATACTTTTTGGCCCTGGAAAAGTAGTCAAGGAATATTTCTAAAGCTGATTTTAACCCTCACAAAAACATCCCTTCCTCCGAATCTATAATCCTCCAGCATGCAGCTGTGATGGAAGAACTATTTTGTTTTTCTGCCCCACCCCCCCCCCCCACCGCCTAGGACTCTCACCAGTCTCTGTGGTCCTCCAGACCTTCCCACCCCTTGCACTCCCCACTCCTAGGATCTCCTGCCCTCCGGTCACTCCACCAGTCCCATTCCCAGAAAGGCAACGGCATCAGGATGGGACATGAGATGGGTAAGAAGTATTTCCTAAGAATAGGAATGTGAAGATGAGACCTCTGACAGAGAAATTAGGAAATTCCCACAACTCTATAGGAAGAATCTGACCGGATTTTAAGATAATTTTTCTAGCCCCGCTGCTGGCTCTGGATTTTTTATGTGTATTGTTTATTCTCTTGCCTTTCCTTACTCTTGAAGAAAAGGTCAAGGCCTCTATAACTCTCAAGGTAAAACCCTTCAGAATTCAGGGTGATGACGTGCAAAGGGACATCCAATAGACACTTGTTTGTTATAAATCATGAGCATCTGGCTCTCATTTGCTTGCAAGTGCCAATTCCTAATTCTCTCATCTGCTAAAAATACACTCACCTGAATATTTCAAAAGCACCTAGGCTTTAAATAATAGCATAAATCATTTCTTTAGTATTTTCTCTTACTAGATGAGGCCACTGCCCCCTTCTTACCTATCTCTGCTTTCCTCCAGCCATTTCTATTTTTAGGTGGACCAGGACTTACTGGTTTGTAAGGCTGATCTCTTCTCACTCTTCCTGAGGTCACATAATGACAACCAGTCACAAATGACATACCTCACAGAGAACCAGAAGACCTGATCTTTAGACTTTAAACCAAAGTCTAAAAGAGAAAAGTTCTGGGACGCCTGGGTGGCTCAGTTGGTTAAGCAGCTGCCTTCGGCTCAGGTCATGATCCCAGCGTCCTAGGATCGAGTCTCACATCAGGCTCCTTGCTTGGCAGGGAGCCTGCTTCTCCCTCTGCCTCTGCCTGCCACTCTGTCTGCCTGTGCTCGCTCTCTCTCTCTAACAAATAAATAAATAAAATCTTTAAAAATAAATAAATAAAAGAGAAAAGTTCTTGCTGACCGTTGAAGAATCAGCCAATGTGATGATTTAAAAAAAAAAAAACAAAGGAAGTGTGAATTTGTCTCAAGAGGTATGGCTAATGCTCCTTTATCCCTCGCTAATTCTATATTTTCAAAAAACTATCTGGAGCATAATTAGCAGATGTGTTCAGTTATTCTTCTCTCTCCTTCTTGGCTGGGCAGTGAGATCAGGAAGCAGAGTCTGAGGAGCCGGCACTGGCCCCCATGGGGCTCCCTGGCAGCATGGTGGCCAGAGTGATGGTGGAGCCACTGAGATCAAGGGCTTGGGCTGCTCCCCCAAGGCCCTGAAACTGAAGACCGCAAGAGCTGCCTTATATCACACAAGACCAGATCAGGGTTGTCTCAACTGTCAGTGCTGGGAACTAGCCAAATATGCCATCACAGTCTATCTTGGAGTGAGCCCAAGCCTTGAGCTCAATAGCTTTCCTTGTTTTCTAGAATTGATCAGCTTCAATACACCAATTATGTCTCCTGGCCTGTACGTCAGAAAGTATCACCAGAACCCTCTACTGTGATTTCCTGAGTATAAGGAAAGCTGCAAGTCTGCAGACTTTCCTCCAACCTATCAGATGCTCCTGAAATCCCTATTAGAGATTTATCAGTTTGGTGTGATCATCTGTAAAATGTATGCTCTCTTTGGGAGTTGGAGGGGTGGATTTTTGGCTATCCATTAATTCAACAAATATCCATTTATTAAATACCCATTACTTCCAAGACACTGCTGGATCCTATAGGTTTGTCTTTGCCTGTAAGGAATTCATAGTCTCATCAGTTATTAATCATTTGTAGAACCTCAATGTGTGGGGAAAACAGAGGACAATAGATGTTGGTAAGGGAGCTGGGGAAAGAAGGACACCAGTTACTAAGCCAGAGAGGGGAAGCGGGGTGAGGGGAGCTCATCCATACAAATGAGACGTGTCTGACTCTACCAGCTGTTCTGAAAGCCAGGACTGCGTTGGCCATTACACCGGATAGACAGACAAGACAGCAGCAACGGTAGACACTTCCACAGGTCCAGAGTCCAGAAGCACACTTTTTTTTTTAAGATTTTATTTATTTGACAGAGAGAGAGCAGGAGAGCACAGTAGAGGGAGTAGCAGAGGGAGAAACCCGATGTGGGGCTCAATCCCACGACCCTGGGGTCATGACCTGAGTCGAAGGCAGACATTTAACAGACTGAGCCACCCAGGTGCCCCTGGAAGCACACTTTCTAAAATAGGTCACGGAACTTCAGAAAGACACTCAGAAATCCCCGTATACAAGAAAGCACACTGGTTTTTATTATGCTCCAAGCTGCCAGGGTACAATCTACTGAAATACTGGAATAAATTACTGAGCAAATCAGCTCTTTTCATGGTCTCATTTGCCCAAATCACTTGCCTCCCTCCCCTTACTCATGCTCTCACATTTTGAGGTCAATTTCCTCTCAGTGATGACCCAGGGGAATGACACAACATTTTCCAAGCCTCAAGATTACTTGTTTATAATTTCCTCTTTTTACAATCCTCATTTTTGGCACAAGTTCCTTCCAAGCCTCAAATTCCCACCAAGGAAACCAGCAGCCATCTCCAGAGGCTCACTCTTAGTGTGACCAGTAATGTGCTTACGCCCCCAGCCCCTTAATTCCTGAAGACCAATGAGGGGGCAGGTGAGAGCGAGCCTTCCAGCTGCTGCACCCAACTCCTTCTTGCGTTTCTTTGGTAGAGTACCCTTCCCCATTCATAAATACCTGTCAACCACCTGACCTTGTGTCCACGTGACTCCCACCAGCACAACCTCATTTTGCTTCTGACCGATTCCTGACGACTCAAGAGTGCCATCATCTTATCTCTCATTCCCCTTTCAGCCCTTGAGCCTTTAACCTTTTCTGGTCTGGTAGAAATTGCCATCCCATCCACTCCTGGTGTCCTTGACAATATGGTAGTTTAAACTCCTGAGTGTCTATGGATTCCAAGAGAAAGACATGATGTTAGTATCACACCACAGTTCAACAAATGACCTCCCTGACCTGTAAAACAAACAGCTGCATTATAAATGCATCAGGGATACAAGAAAGGATATTAAGTTATAAATGTTTATTATCTTCCCCGTCCCCCTCTTCCTGACCCCACTCCCACTGCTACGGAAGAGAGAAAATACCTCTGACTACTCAGTTTCCCTCCCCTCCAAAGCCCAATGGAGAACACCCCACAAGCCTTGGGCTTCCTTGTGTTGGCAGAAAGAAGACTGAAATATGTACTGAAGGTATGCTGGTGAAGAGTGAGGGATAGGGACAAAGCTTCAAGGCTATTGGTAGGCTCTGAAAAATACTGAGAAGATGAATTTAAGAAGCAGTGCTACGTTTTATGATTTGAATCCCCCTTTGGTATCTTTAGCTTTCACTTACGGTCAAAATGGTAGACAAGAAAAGCATCAGCAACACCAAGAAGAATTCAAAGCCTTAGACTGCTAATCCACTGACCCAGTAGACCTGAGGCCCCAAGCTTTATTTGAAGCTTCTTTCTACCTTTGAGTGACAGCGTATGTCACAAATCTGATGCCAGCCTACATTCAGGGCTTCCCTCTACTGTCAACGGACTGTCCTTAACAGAACTGGCTAGCCATGCACTGTACATTGTTGATAAGCATTCCCAAAACACTAGTTTTACTTTTAGATGGTTTGAGGAGAAATATTTGGGGAAAAACATGTGAACAAGGATGTAAAAGTGTAAACGTTACCTTTTACAAACTGAGCAAATACTTAACAATAATGTTACAAGATGGTCTCACGGAGGTTTACTGCAGAAAGGTTCCAAGAACTGTTTTATCCCAGACTGTCGTATATACATCCTCTTTTTTTTTTAATTTTTATTTATTTATTTGACAGAGAGAGATCACAAGTAGGCAGAGAGGCAAGCAGAGAGAGAGGAAGGGAAGCAGGCTCCCTGCTGAGCAGAGAGCCCGATGTGGGGCTTGATCCCAGGACCCTGAGATCATGACCTGAGCTGAAGGCAGAGGCTTTAACCCACTGAGCCACCCAGGTGTCCCTATATATCCTCTTTTGATCACAACCAGAAAATACTGTTTCTGGACAACTGTTAAGAAATAAAAAATCACACCTGGGTGGCTCAGTTAATTAAGCAGCTGCCTTTGGCTCAGGTCATATTCCCAGGATGCCGGGATTGAGCCCTGCATGGGGCTCCCTGCTCATCGGGGAGTCCCTTCTCCCTCGATCTCTGCCCCTCCCCCACATGTGTGTGCACACACACATACATGATCTCTCTCTCCCTCTTTCTCTCAAATAAATAAAAAAAATGTTTTTTTTTTTAAAGGAAGCAGGGCACCTGGGTGAATCAGCCGTTAAGTGCCTGCCTTCAGCTCAGGTCATGATCCCAGGGTCCTAGGATGGAGCCCTGCATCAGGCTCCCTGCTCTGCAGGAAGCCTGCTTCTCCCTCTCCCACTCCCCCTACTTGTGTTCCCTCTCTCACTGTGTCTTTCTCTGTCAAATAAATAAATTTTTTTTTAAAGGAAGCAAAAATTCCAACTGTAAAGAACCCTATTTTGTTGGGGATACTAGACTACAATAAATGAAATAAATAAAGGGGAAAAAACACAAATATGTAAAATTCTAGGCTTCTGAATAACAAAGAGGCAAGTATACATAATCCAGGACAATAGCCATGCACAAAAGTATAAAACAGAAAAATCATTTAATGTTCTCCAAATTATCTTGTCATCCTTTGGTAAAGAAGTTATTGAGAGCAGAAACACATACTCTAACTAGGCACTGAGCTGGTTGATTTCACTACACCTAGACATTGTTAATAGAGGGCTGTATCTGGGATAATTTAATGCTTTTGTCTTTACAGCTCATCCACTTGTTCTGGTTTACAACTAATACCTTTCTGCAGACTGCAGCATCCTCAGATGTACAATATTTTCTCTGTACCTTGGAAAAACAAGTATAGATAGAGCATTAGGAGCTCTTCATAATCCTCTGAAGAAGATAAGCTGCTCTGGAATACAGTTTATAACCCTCCACGGCAGCAAGCATCGCATGTTTCCCCTCATAAAAATATAACTTGGGGACGCCTGGGTGGCTCATTAAGTTAGGCAGGTGCCTTTGGTTCAAGTCATGATCCCAGGGTCTGGGGATCAAGCCCCACACTAGGCTCCTTGCTCAGTGGGGAGCCTGCTTCTCCCTCTGCCTCTGCCTGCCGCTCCTCCTGCTTGTGCACTCTCTCTCTCCAACAAATAAGTAAATAAAATCTTTAAAAAATAATAATAATAATCTCAGTCCTACAGCCTCAAATAAATCTGGAGGAAAGACAAAAGCAGAGGGTGAACGTAGAAGCAATGGGAGAATATAAATGGTGGGAGACAAGCCAGATGACATTTAATCTGTATAGAACAGTGATAATCATAAAATGATAACCACAACTGGTGAGCACCCAAATAGCATTTTTTTCTGACTTACATGTTCAAGATAACAAAATATGGAAAAAAATAAAAAGCATTTTCTGTAAATATTTTTATATAGGCAACATAGAATTTTACCTCCTTCTATCAGACATTATATCCTCATTATTTTACCTCACTTCTCACTATTGTTTAAAAGGTTACATTTGGGAGTTGCCTGGGTAGGGCAGTCCTCTGAGGGTCAGACTCTTGGTTTCAGGTCAGGTCTGATCTCAGGGTCATGAGATCCAGACCCACATTGGACTCCTTGCTAAGCATGGAGATTGCTTGAGATTCTCTCTCCCTCTGTCCCTTCCCCAGAGCTCTTTCTCCCTCTAAGATAATTACAGAAATCTTTAAAAAATAGAAAATAAAATAAAATAAAAGTTTACAGTGTAAGGTTGCTCTGTAACTGAAGAGGACCAATCCTCAATTACTGCACTCTTAGGTTTCTGTTAGCAACTATAAATACTTTGGTGATAAATTGTCTTATATGCACATATTGTTGTGCATATGTATGATTATTCCTGGGGATACACCATAAAGATAGAATTGCTGAGTCAGAGACAGACCGTGTTTCAGCGTTTGATCGACATTGAAAAATGGCTTGCCAGAAAACTTGAACCAATTTACATTTCCTCCACCTTCTTGTATTCACCAACACTGGGTGCCACTCTCTTCATTTTGTCAATTTGATAGGCCAGAGGTTATATCTTGTTTAACTTGAATATTTTCACTCCAATATTCACTGGCCCTTAATTTATTTGTAAATTATACATATTCTTTCTTTTCTTTTGGATCAGTTATTATTCTTATTGATTAGAATATACCCTATGTATCAAAGATAACCTTCTTTAACCTTCATATATCATGATTGCTTTTTCCCAGTACACTTATGTTTCTTTCTTTTTTGCAAATCAAATGTATCAATCATTTTCTTTATGGTGTTCTTCACTTGCTGTTTTATTTCCAAATAGTAACCAACTGTGTAAATACAATATATTGACTACTTCATCTTTTTCCACTGCCATTTATATACCAAATTCTTACGCAGGTAGCATCGGTTCTGTGGCTGAGATTCCTGTTTCGTTTCATTGATTCTCGTGCTGGTGTCATGCTTCTTTAATTAGTATAACCTTATAATACATGTTAATGTATATTAGCCCACTTAACCTCACCAATTTCATTTTCCATATAACGACTGTAATCACTCTGTGGGGTTCCCAGTTCAAAAATACTATTGGAATTATTTTAAACTTATTAAACTGAGGAGGCCTAACATCTTTTTAATACAGAGCTTCTTGTCCAGATCCATGTTTCTCCATGCCCTTCTTTTATGTTGCTCCACAGAGTGCTTTTTCCAGAAAGGTCTTGCACATTACTAGGCAGTTTATGGTTTTTGTTGTCATTGTGAAAAGGATACTTTCCATCATATTTTCTAACTACTTATAGCTGGTACCTGATGGAATTTTTATGGGCCAATAATTCTTCTAAAATTCTTCACAGGAACACACCAGTCCACCTTCGTCCTCACCCAGGTCTTTGCATTTCCACAGTGACTAATTCTAGACAAGGAGGGGAGAGTGCTGTTATACCCAAAGTGCCTCGTTCCCCTATAGGTCAGATATGGCCAAAAAGATATCTGTGCAGCATTTGGTAAACTTTATGATTTTCCCACGTATTACTTCATCTAATATTCACAACATCTGTCTGAAGTGGATTACTCTAGAGTAATCGAGTTGTCATTAGTCCCATCTTAAAGATGAGAAAACAGAGGTTCACATCTGAATCCGTCTCTTAAAGAGCTTGGTTAAAATGCAGACATCTGGGGTGCCTACGTGGCTCAGACGGTTGAGTGTCTGCCTTGAGCTCAGGTCATGATCTCAGGTCCTA
This sequence comes from Taxidea taxus jeffersonii, assembly GCA_003697995.1. Lineage (NCBI taxonomy): Eukaryota > Metazoa > Chordata > Mammalia > Carnivora > Mustelidae > Taxidea > Taxidea taxus. The sequence continues at coordinate 50,721 of RCUC01139674.1, forward strand.
GGATGGAGCCCCACTTCAGGATCCCTGCTTAGCAGGGAGTGTGCTTCTCCCTCTCCATCTCCCCCTGCTTGTGCACTCTCTCCCCCACCCCTGACAAATGAAAAAATAAAATCTTTGCAAAAACTAAAAAAAAAAGCAATCATCTGGGTCCTGTCCCACACCTATTTCCTCAAAACCTTAGGGGTGGGGTGTGAAACCAGGGAATCTGTGTTTTTTACTAGCTCCCCCTGATGGGTGCCATGAAACATTTCGAACACAGCGTCAAAAGGCTAAAATTGAAGGATCCTGCAAAAAGCATGCTCTGGTTTGCCATGACAAGCCCTTGTGTGCAGGCTTCACTTATCATTCAGTCATTTCTTCCCAAAGTCTTAATTAAAAGACAGCTCCCCTGTACTCTGTGGCTAATGCCAAGCTGGCTGGCTACTATGGCTTTCACAGTCCTGGTGAACCTCAGGACACCTTGGCAGTGGTCCTGCCCTACTGGCCTAGAATCTGGCAGCCCCAGGCTGGTGAGAGTTGCCTGGAAAAGTGGCAGAGGGCTCTAAACACAGACCCCAGCCAGCAGAGCCCCGCTGCCAGGGCAATCTCTCGCAGTAGGTGGGCCAGCTCCAGCGGAGGACACCATCGCTGGTTACTGCACAGAAAAGCTCCTGGTGACCCTCTGGGAAACGCCAAAGACTCATCTACAGAAAATAAATGTCTCAGAGAAAACCTTCCACTTGGGTGAATTTAATGCACTTATCAGTCACTCAGCCACCGTTTGTGCAGTTACAGGGCAGGCCCACGCTGAACTCTGAAACGTGAGAATAAATAATTTGCAATGCTGTACGGCCCGGGAGCAAGGAGGCCTAGAAAGAGGCTTAATGTATTTGGAGGGAATCAAGAAAAAGTTATGGAAGGGAGTATTATGGTTGTGGGAGTTTTCCAGACTGACAAGTGCGGAGAGAGCATTCCAGAATTTCTTTTTCCAGAATTCCGGAGGGACTAGCTTAAGCAAAGGCATCATGAGTACAATAGATTGTAAGAACTTTGGATCACTGGAGGGTAAAAAAATAGAAGAGAGCTGGAAGGGTAAGCCAGGGCCAGATTACAAGGACTCTGTAAACTCTTGGAAGGTATTTGAAGTTTATCTTGGAGATGTTCAGGAGCCACAGCTGCATGAACTCTGGCGGCAGTAAGGGAAGCACAGCAGCTGAGCCTGGATTAGGCGGCTTTGGCAATTGACAAGCCTGGGAAGTAGGGCCCGCACAGGGACAGCTCTAAGGATAGTAAAGGGGACTCATATTCCCAAGCTGCTGAGCAGGTAGAATTGGCAGGATGAATGTCATGGAAGGAAAAGTGAGGCCAAGCAGAACTCTGAAATTCTAGGATGTGTATGTCATGGAATCATGGCTTTTTGAAATTCCTTGAAAACCCTTGACAAGAACATACTATAAGTGTGCTTATCCCCAGTTGGCTCCAAGAGTCCTAGAACTAAACAAGCTCTGCCCCGTCCGCCGCCTCCTCCTGCTCTTCCACCATCAGACAAGTACTGGCAAGAGCAGACCTTTCCTGAATGCGCACTCCACGCCCAGAACCAAGGCAGCTTCATTCCCACAAGCTCTGTCCTCAAAGGTATTGTTCTTTAAGAAGCCATTTGTTCAGTGATGCCTCCTTCCACTTGTGTGAGCTTTGCTGTACAAAATCATCATACCCACGCTCTCTCTTGCTCCCCAAACTTCCAATCAGAAAAATCAAGACTTAGGGAAGCTGTGCCTTGCTCAAGCTCCCAGAGTTCATTTACAGTGAGTCCACAGTTCCAACCAGTTCTTCCATCTTAAAATCCAGGGCGGTTATACCTCAAAATAACTACAACTCCTCTCCCCTGTCATAACACCTAAATGCCTAAAAGAGAAAGAAACGTGACCAGGTATGGAAGATGCCTGCAGCTTTGTGGTAGCCGGTTCACATGGAATTCTCATTGTTGTAGGACCCATATACAGACCCAACAACGACAACAGACCACCTCAACTCAGAATCAGAACAGATTCTTGGGGAGCCTGATGGGTTTTCTCCTTGATCTGTGTTCTACAGAAACAAGACTTCATGCCTGTGCATCAGATAAGAGACATCCCCAGGCAACTTTTATTTGGGAGTGTGTAGGGGAGGAAAAGGGTAGAGGGAAAAGGAGAGCCTGCTGCTCAGCAAACAAGAAGCAAAGAAGGGGAAAGAGCTAGCTGGGGTAGGCCAGTGTAGACGGGTGAGTAATGTTTCAAGCCACATGAAGAAAGAGGATCGTGTATGCTAGAAGTTTGAAACTGACCAGGAAGGAATTCACCAACATTCCTATTTAGGAAAATGTATCTTTTATTTCTAGTTTCATACAGTTTTCTAACCTACTTCTTTTTTTTTAAGATTTTTATTTATTTGTTTGTCAGAGAGAGAGAGCATGGGCAGTGGGGAAGGGCAGAGACAGAGGGAGAAGCAGGCTCCCTGCTGAGCAGGGAGCCGGACAGAGGGCTTGATCCCAGGACCCTGGGACCATGACCTGAGCCAAAGGCAGACCCTTAACCAACTGAGCCACCCAGGCATGCCCTAACTTACTTTAATTTGAAGAAAGTCTCAGATGCTTCTGAACTGGTCCCTTATAAAAGGATCTCTGAGGCTTCAACAGGTCACAAACACACACAGGCAGCTCTTAAGAGTGGCCAGGGGAGCTAGGTAAGTCACTGCCCCAGTCAGGCTCTTCCAGAAAGGAAGAAGAGTGGGGGATGAGGGTCGGTTCAGAGAGGGGAAAGGTGAGGCTGCTCCTGAAGGTGTCCGGTCAGCTAGGCATGATCAAAGTCAGGATCAAGAATTTTCATTTAAGGGGCGCCTGGGTGGCTCAGTGGGTTAAAGCTTCTGCCTTCGGCTCGGGTTGTGATCCTGGGGTCCTGGGATCGAGCCCCGCATCGGGCTCCCTGCTCAGCAGGGAGTCTGCTTCCTCCTCTCTCTCTGCCTGCTTCCCTGTGATCTCTGTCTGTGAAATAAATAAAATCTTTTAAAAAAAAAAAAGAATTTTCATTTAAAACTCTCCATTTCTTACAGCCCCCTAGACACAGACAGACTGTTGTGATGATTGCCCCTGACTTTGAACAGCTTAGAAAGAGTTTTTATGGCCCCTTAGGATAAACATGATTTGTTCACTTCCCAGGTGAGAGACCTACTGGCTTGCCCAACATCTCAGCAAATGAGTCACAAAGCACGGACTTGGATTCAGACACGAACAAAAATTATCTGAAACTTGGATATAAGGCTAAGAGCATGAAACTCTCCTTTTGCTGTCTTGCAGGGGCAACCCTTCCCCCAGGGATGAACAATCTAGGGGAATGTACCTTTGTGTGATTCTGCTAACTAAAAATTTGAGACTTTCTGAAGGTGCATGTTAACTTATAAATCTTGTCAGGTGGACACGCAAAGAATTCCCATTTAGTAGAAAAGACAACATGGAAGGTTATCTTTTCCATAGAACAACAACTTGTTTCCCATTGAACCTCATCACTTCCTCCAAACCCTCTTCTTTTTAAGTACCTTTAAACGTCAGTTCTTCAAAATGCTCCTTGTATAAGATTTGTCACCTTACTGGTTCCCTCATCAATAAGTTAATAAATCTTTGACCTATCTTCATCCTATATTTACTGGAGAGCCACCTTTTTGACCTTCTTTAAATTCTATTTCTTGCTAGGTATATCACCTAGTGTTTCTTCCTCCAAAATAGCACATTTATGGTATTATGTGCACACACCTCGTTGGGTCTGCTTCAACCTAGCTCCCAAATGGAGTATACACCACATGAGCCATGCAGACAGCTGGCTAGGGACTGGGAATGAGAGGGCGGGCGGCTTCCTCCCAGCTGACCCTGCATTTCCACCACTGCAGTTCTTTGGCTTCATCATCACCGCATCATGTTGACTTCAAAAGACAGCAGCTTGGCAGATGAGAAGGCCAGCCCACCACCTAACAAGGGAGGGACTTTGGATCAGGTTCCTCATGCTGCTCATGAGCTGGGCTGAGGGTCTGACCTGGCTTTCCGGGAACGACCAACACTCCCTCATCCAGGTTTGCGAATGACACAGAGGGCCAGACACAAGGGGACTGAAATGCCGAGGGGAGCAGGCTCTAAGCCCGCTGGGACTTGGACTTCATTAGCACCTCATTCAGCTCACAAAATTAACCACTCTGGCTCGTCTATGCAAAGAACCCCAAGGAAGCAAAGATTTTAAAGGATTTGAAGAAGGCCTTCATTTTACATCTTAACAGGTCGATGACAACTTTTCACACTTTATTGAGAGAACCAACAGAGCCATTAGCAGGTCATCTGACCCACTCTCTTTAAAACCCCTCTACACTCAGTAAACAACTCTAATAGTTCCAAGAATAGACAATGTTCTGGGATCGTAGCCTGACCACGGTCTGCCAGGCAGATTTGCTGGCTGTGTCTTCCCAGCAATCAGTGTCCTGCCAGGGGGCTTCTAGCTGCAGCTCGGCGCATTTTGAAGGACTTTCTTCCACCCAAGTTGCCCCTGATGTTCCGCTTCTGTACCATGTGCTCAGCCTCAACTGTGTGTACTAGGAACTGTGCTGTATACCATGTGGGATAGAAAGTATGGACATTCTGTCCTCAAGGGTCTTCCTATCTGGTGGGAGATAGAAGACAGAGATCTAAATAGCTACCATTTGGAGTAGAAAGTGACCAGTAGGGGCACCTGGGTGTCTCAGTGGGTTAAGCTTCTGCCTTTAGCTCAGGTCAGGATCTCAGGGTCCTGGGTTGGGGCCCTGCATTGGGCTCCTTGCTCAGTGGCGAGTCTGCTTCTCCTCCCTTTCCCTCTCCCTCTGTGATCTGACTCGGTCTCTCTCAAATAAATAAAATCTTAAAAAAAAAAACAAAAAGTGACCAGTAATTCACAAATATTGTGAATTTGTGTGCCAGTTAATGGGCACTGGGGATTCAGTGGACAGCAAGACAGACAGGTCCCTGTCCTTAATAAAGGTTCAGGAAGCCTTTGTTGAAGGAGGGGAGGGTAATAATTGTTCAGCACTTCCTACAGACCAGGCTGTGTGCCAGGAATTTTCTCATTTAATATGCTCTTTATAGGTGCTCTCTTTGGTAGGTGATGTTATCCCCATTTTTAACAAATAAGAAAGGCAGGGCTCAGAGATGTTAGGTGACTTTCCCAAGATCACACAAATAGTGAACAGCAAAGGTAGGTGTCTACCTACACGGAACCATGGGACTTAGAAGATCCTGCTCTTTCATGCTCACTACATTTACTATTAGTATCGTAGGGCCTTTCGTGCTGTCATCTGTTTCCAAATTGAAGGACTTCGTAGGACACAGGTTGGCAAGCCATAAGGCATCCACTGTTCCTTTAAGATAAGGACTCACAAAGCCATTTGCACTCTGGACGGCCTGTGATGATTAATCCTTGGCTCTGTCCCTTTGTGTTCCCTAGTATCATCCATGGAGTCCACTTATCTCCCTCCAATAAAATGGGAGACTGAAGGGGCAAAAAAGAGAGAATAACAGCGATTGCCAGGGCTAGAGGTACAAGTGCTGCCCCTTCTTTTGGGATCCTTCCATCAGGCCAAATACACAGAGTAGATAGCCGCTACCTAACAAAGCTGAAAGCCGGGGCACCTGGGTGACTCAGTGGGTTAAAGCCTCTGCCTTCGGCTCAGGTCATGATCTCAGGGTCATAGGATTGAGCCCCGCATCGGGCTCTCTGCTCGGCGGGAAGCCTGCTTCCTCCTCTCTCTCTGCCTGCCTCTCTGCCTGCTTGTGATCTCTGTCTCTCAAATAAATAAATAAAAATCTTTAAAAAAAAAAAAAAAGCTAAAAACAAATGATCCTCCCCCCAAAAAACCCCCCCCCCCCCCCGCTCCTCCCACCTTTTTTCCTTAATACGAGGAAATTATTTCAGTTCCTTCTTTTTCGCTTTCTTTGGGAGAAAGAATTCGGGACTTTCCTGGCTTCACAAAGCCTTCGGGAAAAAGTCTAAATTAGTGAGTCAGGACAGCCAGGTGCTGCGCGCTCACCTGTTCGGCCCCACCTTCCCCAGTAAACCGGGGGGGAAGCTGGTGAGCCACCCCTTGTCCCTCCCCTAGTGTGCCCCCTGAGTAACTCACGGCCATCCCTGGGACGCAGCTTACACCTGTCCTCCCGAAAGCCTTCTCTGACGCGCGTGAGTGTGTGCACGTGCGTGTGTGCGTGTGTGCACCCCGCATGGTCCCACCCCCGCCAGCACGCACACACCTGCGCGTATGCCCAGTAATACAGTAATGGCCCTACTGTGTGCTCCCACAGCCCTCCACGCTGCCCCGGCATGGTGTTTACCAAGTGGCACGGTGCCCAGCCAGGCCTTGCGGGTGAACACCTCCTCCCCACCCTCCAGGACAGACGGGATTCTAGCTGGTCTTTCTACTCCCAACACTGAGCGCGGTCCAGGAACCCCATAAACCCTGGGAAGGACAGACAGAGGGCAAACTCTGCGGGAGTCTCCTCCCAAAGGCTGCAGGGGGAGCAAAGGGTGGGGCCGGAGGAGAAGCGGGCCAGGCGGGAGGGATGAGCCTGCAGCACTCCTACCACAGAGGTCAGAGCCATTGATGAGGAACATCTGTAGCGCCCAACGGGGCCGTGAGGATGACCAGGCATCTGCTGCTCACGCTGGAGACGACCCTGGGCCTGCAGGTCGTGGGACTCTCCAGGAGGGTCCCCAGAACGGCCCCTCCCTCCCCCTCCACCCCCGACCCGCCTGTCCTGGGCTCACCAGAGCAGGAAATTCCATGCTGTAATGGTTGGATTTCTTCCCTTCATTCCTGACCCATGACTAGGTAGCGAATTGGTCATTAAAGAAACCACTTAGGCAGACTTCAGAAACATCTGAGCGCGCGCCAAGCATGCAGGGAGAGGGAAATAGGACCGGACAGAGCTCGGGGTGACACAGTCTCACCTCCATTTCCATTGCTCACCTGATAGGAAAGGAAATCAAAATGTTGGGAAGCCCCTCTTCTGTCAGCATGGTCGCCGGCGTTGCGTGGAGCTGGGTCCGCCAGGTCAACATTTGAAAGCTCCTCCCCGCGAGCGGTTGCAGCCCAGTTATCCAGCCGCACACGTGTCGATCTGGGTAGATTAGAAACATCGTTCCTGGTGTCTAGGGAGGCAGCGCTTTTAAACAAATGCTTTTCAGAGGATGAGCCTTTGAGAGGTACTTAGCCTACATGTAGCCCAGGAACCTGAGAACCAATACAGGTCCAATCAGTCCTGAATCAGCAGCTCTGAAACAGGCTGGAGAACGGGGAGGTGGGCGGGGGCGAGGAGCCAGTGACAAAGGTTCCTCCACCATATATCTGTCTTTCCTGCATAGCTAATGGTTGGAGGAACCAAAAATCATTTTTACGCAGTATTTGCGTAAATTTTTGATTAAGTAGGAAAAAAAAATCACAGTCTCCCTCACATTTTACTTCCTTTTCCTAAAAAGAGATTAAATGGGGGGGGGGGGATTTAAATTCACTCTTTCTATTCACCATGAGGTTGTATTTCTTTTGCATTCCATGTGATCCATCTCAGTTTAGTTTCAAGTTGGGACTCTATTTCATTTCCAGACATGTACACAGTGGTCCCTATCCCTCTATTACTTCTCCCTCTGGGGCATAGTTATTTGGCAAGGCAGTAAGCCTGCTAGGTAAATCAAACTGTCAACTTTCCACTCTATGAACACCCTTCAGGTCTATGAAAGCAAACCCCGACAACATCTCCTCCTGCACCTAACATTCAATATTGTAATAAATCAGGTGGGCTAAAGCACTGGGTTATTTAATCTAAAAAAAAAAAAACTTTTTAAAAATAAATGTTAAGCCCTTCTCATTTCATTATTAGCTTTGCCTTATAGACTATAAAATATGTAGGTGGGTCACTAGTCTTGGTTTTCATAGTTTTATTAACATTTCAGAGACAGACTATAGCAGAGAGATTTCAGAGAAGTTGCTCACATAGTTCTATATCCTGAAACATAGCTCAAATGAAATAAAAGAAAACAATAACCAAACCACGAAAGGATCCAGCAAACTTCTCCTTTCAAGAGCCTGATATTCCAGGGCCTAATAGGAATCCATGAGTAGCCAACAGAGTGCCCTTGTGGTACCAATAATATTCATCTCATTTGAAAAATTAGGAACTTGGCTGAGCTCATCTGTTCTCACTGCAGGCCAAGGTTGCCTTTCATTTGGAAATCATGTGGTCAGCTTGGTTTAGAATATATGTGGGTGAGGCATATGCTTCTCCTTACTGCCCAGGAGGATGCTAGCATGGAGAAATGTGAAGCCTCCTGATGAAAACTTGCATTTATGGACTCTCCTCTTCTCTTCTCCCCTAGTTACCGTGACAGTGGGAGGCAAGCAACATTTGCTCGGACTGTATGACACCGCGGGACAGGTACAGTGTCGCTCTTTTGATTCATTAAGGGTTTGGGAGTGGGGAGAATGATCCATGTGGCTAGGCATGTAGGAACAGATATGACCTGTTCTGATCACTTGGGACAAATTTATTGTCTATCTAAATGACAACCAATGGCACAATCTTAATATCTTAACAACATTTATATTACAAAAAAGCCAAATCATTACATTACTCAAAGTGTTGATGGGCAAATAACAATTCATTCATTGGTTGGTGTATACCTCAATTTCTTCCTACCCACACCAATTCCAAATTCGGGATTAATGAGTCAATTTTATAAATTTTAGTTTCATCTATTTTTTTCACGTTATATTCTTTGCCCAGCCTTTAATTGACTTGCCTAATGAGCCATGGAAAAGTCCAAAAAGAGATGGGGGATGGGTGGGGGTAGGAGATGGAATAAGTGTCAGTAAAAAGACAAGCCAGGATCCTGAATGGTTTCCAAAAGTGAGGGTCAAGTCCTGAATAACTGGAGGTTATCTCTAAATTCTCTAAGCTTCTTGAAATACTCTCACTCTGTCGGAGATGTATCTTCAAGATGGAGAACGTGGCCAACCAGTAATGTAAGGCTGTGGATTAGAAAGAACCCTCAACACTTATTAATTAACATGTGCCCTACATGGATAAAAATGCCACCTCATCTTTCTTTCCTTCCATACACTCCACTATGAAAGGTTTCTAATGTTACAAATTCATGGGTTAAGCAATTGATGGCTGTGGCCCAATTTCTTTGATAGAGCTTTTGTTACCAATGGGTCATTTATTTAGGTCAAAATCAGCGGGTTATTCAGTCTGTCCAAACTCATACATCTTAAGTCTTTTGGAGTGAACACTGACCATGCTCTTTCCCACTGAGTTTCCTGGTTATTGTTCTTTGTAGTTATGCATTTGTCTGGGCTTTTTTTTTTTTTTTTCACGATTATCTGGAGATAGGTCTTTTTGCTCAATTTGAAAACTCTGTACTAGGAAAAATAATAAGAAATGGAATTGGGGGGTGGATTTCTTTGTGTATTTGCAAGGACCATCTATAAAAGTCTGTGGGACATCAGAAGCTGATGTCAGGTAAGCCAGGACAGAGGAGAACCTGGAAAAAATCTTGCACCAGACTCAAGACTTGTAAGAGTTAGTCAGTTACCCTTCATTTGAAGATGGTTGTTTTAGCCAGCTACTCTCAGGAACTGGGGAGTGGAGGAGACTTCTCACATCGATATCAAGACACAGAACTAGCGGAGGAGTCAAGGTGGTGGAGAAGTCGCAGGGTGAGACGACATCAGGCAGCAGGAGATCAGCTAGATAGCCTATCAAACCATTCTGAACACCTATGAATCCAACAAGAGATTGAAGAGAAGAAAAACAACAATTCTAGAAACAGAAAATCGACGACTTTCTAAAAGGTAGGACCAGCGGAGAAGTGAATCCAACGCGTCGGGAAGATAGACCCCAGGGGGGAGGGGCCGGCTACCGGCAAGCGGCGGAGCACAAAATCAGGACTTTCAAAACTCTGCTCCAGGGAGGGACATCACTCCAGAGGCTAAACTGGGGTGAAGACCTCCCAGGGACAGAGTGGACTCAGGTCCCACAGGTCACAGAAAGATCGGGGGTGTCTGAGTGTCGCAGAGCTCACAGATATTAGAGCAGGGAAGCCGGCTGTGGAGACAGAGATGAGGTTTCCTAGAGCCGTGGTCTGTGACACGGGCTGGTGCTCTGTGACACAGGCCGGTGCTCTGTGCGAGGGGTCCCCACAAGATCCGGGGAGACTCCGACCCAGGAGAGCTCAGGGATCTACGGGGTTTGGAGACTCCAGGTGGGACTCTGCCAGAGACAGAGACGCTTGGTCACAGGCTGGGTGAGCTCAGAGTGCTCCCAGAAGCCAGTGAGATGGGACTGATTACGCACGATGTTCTCCGGACACGGCCGGAGGCTGGGGAGACGGGAGGGATTAAACGCTTTTCTCTGAAGACGCACTGAAGACTGGGGCCCCTAGCTCTCGGCTCCTCCAAACCGGAGATTGGGAGGCCGCCATTTTCATTCCCGTCCTCCGGAACTCTACAGAAAGCGTTCAGGGAACAAAAGCTCCCGAAAGTGAACCTGAGAGGATTACTCAGCCCGGCCCCTGGTAAGGGCGGTGCAATTCCGCCTGGGGCACAGACACGTGAGAATCACTACAACAGGCCCCTCCCCCAGAAGATGAACAAGAAATCCAGCCAAGACCAAGTTCACTTAACAAGGAGAACAGCGGATTCTTATCTGGACAAAATGACAAGGCGGAAAAACTCACCACAAAAAAAAGAACAGGAGGCAGGACCGAAGGCTAGGGACCTAATCAATACAGACATTAGTAATATGTCAGATCTGGAATTCAGGACGAGGATTCTCAAGGTTCTAGCCGGGCTCGAAAAAGGCATGGAAGATATTAGAGAAACCCTGTCAGGAGAAATAAAAGCCCTTTCTGGAGAAATAAAAGAACTAAAATCTAATCAAGTTGAAATAAAAAAAGCTATTAATGAGGTGCAATCAAAAATGGAGGCTCTTACTGCTAGGATAAATGAGGCAGAAGAAAGAATTAGTGATATAGAAGACCAAATGACAGAGAATAAAGAAGCTGAGCAAAAGAGAGACAAACAACCACTGGACCACGAGGGGAGAATTCGAGAGATAAGTGATGCCATAAGACGAAACAACATTAGAATAATTGGGATTCCAGAAGAAGAAGAAAGAGAAATAGGAGCAGAAGGTATACTGGAGAGGATTATTGTAGAGAATTTCCCTAATATAGCAAGGGGAACAAGCATCAAAATCCAGGAGGTGCAGAGAACACCCCTCAAAATCAATAGGAATTGGCTCACACCCCGCCATCTAATAGTAAAATTTACAAGTCTTAGCGACAAAGAGAAAATCCTGAAAGCAGCACGGGACAAGAAGTCTGTAACGTACAATGGTAAAAATATTAGATTGGCAGCAGACTTATCCACAGAGACCTGGCAGGCCAGAAAGAACTGGCATGATATATTCAGAGCACTAAACGAGAAAAACATGCAGCCAAGAATACTTTATCCAGCTAGGTTATCATTGAAAATAGAAGGAGAGATAAAAAGCTTCCAGGACAAATAAAAACTGAAAGAGTTTGTAAACACCAAACCAGCCCTACAGGAAATATTGAAAGGGGTCCTCTAAGCAAAGAGAGACCCTAAAAGTATTATCAGAAAGGAACAGAGACAATATACAGTAACAATCACCTTACAGGCAATACCATGGCATTAAATTCATATCTCTCAATAGTTACCCTGAACGTAAATGGGCTAAATGCCCCAATCAAAAGACACAGGGTTTCAGAATGGATAAAAAAACAAAACCCATCAATATGCTGCCTACAAGAAACTCATTTTAGACCCGAAGACACCTCCAGACTGAAAGTGAGGGGGTGTAAAACAATTGACCATACTAATGGACATCAGAAGAAAGCTGGGGTGGCAATCCTTATATCAGATCAATTAGATTTTAAGCCAAAGACTATAATAAGAGATGAGGAAGGACACT